>DWQX01001304.1:0-29166 GCA_018245475.1 Pharmacophagus antenor | reverse complement strand
TATATATATATATATATGTAAAAATGGCCTAGAGAGACTAGGACTTGCACCGGGAAGGGTTCCGTACTATATGTTCTAATCAAAGACCAAAAGCTCTCGTTAAATTAATTTATTACACAGAAATACTGGTTGAAGTGGCTAATAAATATAATTACATTGTTTTTCATTGTTAGTTTATTTGTAAAATAACTTTGCCATAACTAAGTATTACAAAATTTTATGTAGTCATCTATTTACACTGATTAAAGAGATATAGCAATTTTTGACATTGAACAAACAACGCCAATAAAATTACGTTTCCTGTAAGCATTTTTTTTGTTCGCAAGGCAATAGATATACACAATGTGTTAATTTTTCAACTTTCTACCTATTGCGATTTATAAGATTAATTCGGGTGACAGAGGGACAGACAGAAAGACAATGGTTTAGAAATAGGGTTCTATTTGTCACCCTTTGATTAAGGAACTCTAAAAAAGGCAAATTAGATATTAGTATACTTTGTTATTTATTTGTGTATATCTTTTAGTATTTTTAAAATTTTTCCTTTAGTTGCAACAAATCAAATTTTTTTTTAATATTGTGTATACGTGAAATCAACATTTAATTTTTTTTAGAATCTATAAAAACTTTGAATAAATTTTGAATATTCATTAATTTCATTATTGATTAAATATTTTACCAAATCCTATAGCACAAATAGACAAATTCGTTTAGAAAGGAAGTGGTTTTATGGTAATATCGTATCCTATGACACTGTGTCTATGGAGTACGTATCTACGAGCATTATGGTCAATCGCGCCGCCCAGAAGTAGCGTGGAGAGGCGGAGCTTCGTAGCTCCTCCCCCTTGTACTCGCAACAGACTCGCGCGGCGCGTCAAACTGATCCGATAAAATTTAGCGTAAGTGGGCTTGTTATGGGCAAACGGAAATAATAAGTATCGACTCTGAGACTTTAACCGAACTTAATGATATTAGTGACTGCCCTCTTTGATTTTTAATTTCATTATAATAAATAAACATCGCCAGTCTTTAGTCAAACATCAACGAAAATTAGACGTCAACAACGAATTAGTCATCGACTTTTGGATGAAGATAACGAATAAAAGTACATAATGTGATAATTTTAAAGTTAAAGTTCTGCAAATCTTGTTAACCTACCTGCTGTAATAATGAATGTCGGTTATTCTTGTTAATTTCACCTGTATTAGGTTTTTAGTACCGAATAATTTTTTATTCGAGAATATTGACAGAAAAAATCTCTTGCAGATGTACGTTATAACAGTCCACTCTTCATATTATAATAACACTAACGGTTAGTAATTTTTGTTCGATGTCGTGATATATAGATTCGTAATATGGCACAAATAAAATCTCTTTTGAAGTTTTGAATGCGACAGGAAACATAACTTTATATGTTGTAATGCAAATCTTATGTACCATGAAAAGAATCTCGATAAAAATTGTTACATAATACATGCATTTTAATTTAAAATAAATTTTATAACTTTTTGATTATATTCACAAAAAGCATTAAACTCATAATTAGTTTAATTAATATTAAATTTTTAGCTTGGGCCAACGTCTAAAATAAGTGGCGCGAACGTGATTCTAAGTCTTACCCAACGAGGAATCATTATATTGTATAATTTTATGTATTATCTGCACCATATATTTTTTTTTCATTTATTATCGTTCTTATGTAAGTGACAAATTGTTTTAATAAAAGTTTTTTAAGCCGAACTCATTCACCTAAGCTCAGCGAGAACCGTCTAACAGAAAATCGTAATTTTTTACTTATTTGTGCAAAATCTAATTCATAAACTACTTTTAATCTGTGTATAATAAAAATGACAAAATTTCAAAGTATATCAACTACAATTTCACATGATATTGAGTGAGTATGAGGCTGGTGGCGTATCTATATGAAAAATTGTAAAACAAACACACCTTTACAATAGAAGTTACATCATTTTTGGAAATTATAGTAACTAAAACTTATTAAATTTAATTACATAAGGAGTGGAGTTTGGATGGTGGTAAGGTGTATTTATACTCGCCTGGGTTCCTACTACCCTCAATGTCAATGTCAAAATGCCATAAGAACATGTCTGCCTTCCAGCAATCATACATGTAAAAGTCTGTCGTTTTCTGAGTGAGCACGGATCGTTATCTACCGCCTCATTGCCAATTAACATGAATTGAAATTGAAGTTAAGTTATCAAATTGAAGCTCATTCCCAATAAAAAAAAAAGAAATCATTGCTTTAGACAGCAATGCAAGCTAAATTTTACCGCTTGTATGGTGACACCGCTTCTGAATGTGGCCGATGGAGATATATCTTATTCGCTTAGAGTTAACTTACTCTAGGCCTCAAATGCTAAACTAGCGAACGGTGTACCACGCAAAGTATGAGGGTGATAGCTGATCAGGCGGGTTCTGGTATCCCTACCACCAAGCTTATATTTTATAGCCGTAAATTCTAAAACAATTATTAAAATGAAAACAAAATAAAGAATTTATATTCTTGTTACCTCATATGCTTCGTTTAAGTTAGTACCTACATAATAAATTTATAAGAAAATTCATAATTGTTTTGTTAGCTAAGACGCTGCCTTCAACTTTAATTACCGCAAGTTTTACCTGTGTTGGTATTGAGGTCATATCGTGAAAACATTCACCTATTTACTCTTTTTTCTAATATCGCCATGCAATCTGAGGACACGAAAATACAAAGAACAACTAGAGTGGTTTAAAAATTAATTGGAAATAAAAAAAAACTTCTAAATGTTATTATTAAATTGAAAAATATTAGATAAATGTAATAAATTATTAAATTTAAACTTAAAATTAAAACTTTATCAATCTCAAGGACACAAATTGGAAATCCGTTAATAGAAAATCATTCTTCGTCGGATATTTTGAATTATCTCGGAGTGATGTGACTCTAGTTTTACGTTATGTTAAGTGAGGATGACACTTGGTAAAACTTGTCCAGAATACAATTGCTCTAACATACATGATTGTCGAAAGAGACCAATACTGTAATGGTAGTAGGTTGACATTAAAGTGGGTAGCATTCCTTATGTGGCCCCAGAATCTAATAGGGGACCCTTCATGTTCCAAAGCGGGTGATAATTCTCTGCGTGACAGTAGTACTCGAATCCGTAAATCAATTGAACGTAAAAATTAGATAATTCCTTTATAAGTTTTCATAATATTGTACTTAAAATAATTTATATTTAAAATCTGAACATCCTGTACACATTCCGAGCGCTACCCGCACGCCCACTAACATATGGCGTTTGGAAGGAAGGGGCGCGAGGCGCACTTGCCTAGACTGCCTACCCCGTGTTTTAACTCGCCTAATTGTTTCCCATTTACATACATTAACGGGCAAAAAGCCGCGCAACTGACGCCACCAACCCACTATGTAAATACGAGATTATATAGTCCAAAGGACCCCCATTAGGGCGGCTCCCGTTGATCGTATGAGCCTATTTAGGAGTAACAAAATTTTATAACGGAAATCAATTGTCCTTAAATACTAATTACATGTATTACAACCCCGAAGCTCATTATTTGTTGTATAATAACATTAAATATACATTAGGTATTTTTATCTCTTCTTCACCTTTTTTAATACTTCATATACTAACTTAAATTATTCTATAAAATTTCGACATTGTTTTTAAAATATTGCTATTTTATAGAGCGTTATGATATTGTGTGCATTATGATTATCTTGCTTATAATCATAAATTGCACAAACGATCAAAAATTGCCTAACAATAAAACATTCATATTATATATTTTTTTCTTTGAGATCAGGAAATAAGTTGATTACATATAATTCTGTTAAAAATGTCCTAAATTTTCTAACAAAACAATATATACAAAGTAGTTATCAGTAGCCATACTTATCCTCGTAACAGAATTTTCTAATCTAAATAATACAATAGTTTCGTTTAATAACTATCGTGTATAATTTAGAAAAGACGTTAGTTAAGAGCTCATTATCCTTTCATTTCATTTAGTAACTGGTAATTACGGAATGGTAGTTAGACAATTAATATACGGTGAGAACCAAAAGCCAACAATGGCCAAGGCATTAGTTGTGGCAAACTCGAAAACGTGATGTACGGCTTACATTTATGAAAAGTACTTAAAGATGATATTAATTGGATATGACTATACTTTGGTAAATTTTTAAAGTAAAACAAGTTCAACTAAAGTATTCTTGAAGGAATACCGCGTACTCGTCTTTTACATATTCGTATTTATTGTCAAATGTCTGTGATGTTCACCGTTGATTAATATTTGTAATGATTATTCATTTTTAAATATTTTTTAAATTACCAGTAAAAAATTTACCGAAAACTTTCAAAATTAAATGAATGGATCAATCATCAATCCTCTCTTTCCCTCCCACAGAATCGTTTTTTATTAATTGAAAAGTGTACTTTTATCTCTCTCTTTCTCTTACTGTATATCTACATTATATTGTTATTGATGTTTGTTCAAACAAGATTATACAAAAAATTGTGTGTGGATAAAAAAAACATAACATTTGTTGGTTACTTTTAAGTAAAGTTTGAAAATAATATTAGCATATTCCTTACATACTAGAAATAAGAAGTGTTGGAAAATTGATAACGTATTTAACTTCGCGTAATAATACATCCCTAATGATCTGTACACCCTGCGTCGAAAGTGTACGGTTAGACGGTTACAATAGCTCCCATATCAGACGCAAGATCAAACAAAGGCTACTTACAACTGTTCTTAATCGCCATTTCACATACGGTTTGTACTGACGGACGCTAACTATACACACACACATGTTCAATGTATGCTTAAGACAGCCTAATGTTCGGTGATAATAAATAATACGGTTTGCAAAAAAAATTTTATATAGTATTAGTTATAAAGAAATAAATATGGTAACTACTTCATAGAATTAACAGATAGATGTAAAGTTCATTGGATACATAAATAAAAATATCAGAGCACAATGTTTTATTTTTTTATTGTTATTCAGAAACCAATTAAAATGTCTCTTATAACCTAAAATAAACTAGCTGCAGGGTTATTAATATGAATCGATCCAAAGTAATTAATAAATATTTGGAGACATTTAAATTGATATGAGAAACGACCTTCTGAATTGTAAGTTCTAGGTTTTAATAAGTTAAAATTACGGTTCGATAAGTAGAAGATTATACCTTATGTACATATTGTGTTTGTTCTAACATTGATTTTAATTATTTGGCTTTATAACACTTGTGGTGCACTAATACTCGTTAATGTGTACTGAAAACAACTCCGATTTCTTCTTTTACTAAATTTTACTTTTAGCTATACAATATACATTATTATCCAGTTATTAACATGTAAGATATTTTTTTTCTTTAATAATTAATTACCTCCTACCCTCAACGAAAAGCTTCAATGAAAACATTACGAGTAATTTTTGAAAAATAAATCTCTAGTTCATGAAATTTGTGCTTTATTCTTCTATCGGTGCAACATTTCACAAATGGCGGAGGCGATTTTGCTCGCTTCGCGGTCTGCACTAGCCACAATGGGTTTCGGAACAGCGATATGCATAGATACGCTGTGAATGATGCAGTTCATGCAAATTTATATCCCCGCCCGCACATACTCTCGCAGCTCTCATCGCTTTCCAAACGAAACAGTGAAAAATCAAAACAAAGTTTTAAGGCAGATTATCTTATTAACAGACAACAAGAAAGGTTCTGTTTTATCGGCTATATTTTTAAAGTAGCACATAATTTTTTAATAAATTATTTTTAATAATTTTTAATAATTAATAAAAGAAGTAAAAACAGAATGTCATATAAGAATTAAAAAATCTATAAAAGAAAATATTTGAATTTGCAACTATTCATTTCTGACAGTGTTCGTGTTTTAAATTCTCTTTATTTATTCTTTTCTGAAAAGTACTATTTTTCTTGATTTACTCACACAATTGTATGTGTATTTCTGTGTTAAAGTAATTAATGTACAATGTGCTTTCCATGCACATATTGGGAGTTTTGCTTAGTTTTTGTGTTTATAATTCAGAAAGATTTAAAACAACTATGAAATCAACATATACATGCCCATAAAATAATTTTGGTTCGTTATGTTTTGTGTATTTATGTTTTACTTTTACTACTTATTGACTACAATGAAACAGACTACTTGGTCTCTGCTGTCTATGAATGTTATGCACCTATACTTATGCATATATAAAATTTACGCTCTCCTTGTATTTAAATAATTTATTCTCAAGCAGAAACATTTTTAAATTACTCTTTATTAATAATGTAGTGTAAGTTTTAATTACAGAGGTATCATCCATTGGAATAATTTTATCCACCATTTACAATTAACATTCACAGACCGTGAATGAGTGAAGTAGTTACTTTCATTCATAGATCGAGCTTACTTCGGTATCTAATGTTAATCACTATTTGCCCCCATCTGCATTTCGTAACTGGCCAGGATCGCGGACGAGTAAAACTCTTCCGGCCGCCTTCGTGATTAATTCACGTAACATCTTAGGTAGTTTATTTTTTAATTAGTGGCCGCTTTTCATAGGTCGACTTCAATCAAGATAGTTGCGTATCGTGTGAATGGCCTACAGTTGGCCAGCCGTTGCCTCACGCATCGGGGACTGCCTCGGCGATTATATGCAAATCAAATGTCATAACACGTGAATAATTACATCGTGCCACGAATCGCCCTTTCGTACGAACCGCACAAATTGGATTTACATGAAAAGCAAGTTTTACCGGCCGCAACGAAGTTGACGTATGTATTCCGGGGTGTAATGATATAATGAGGGCGAAAGGTAATTCGTGCAGGTACGAAGGTATTTCATGTGACCTTCAGAAAGAATGAAGAAAGTAAATAAATATTTTTAATGAATTAACTAAGAGACATAGTTACTTTATTTTATATACTTTTTATTTATTTCAAAATTGTCAGCGGTTCATCGTCTAGCGAATAAAATGTGATACTTTTACCTACCTCAGTGTCACATCGATTAACAACTTTTCATAAAACTCAGAGGTACATGATCCTGTCTAGTAGACAGAGAATAGCAGTAGGATTTTAGATTATGGACCAGACCTGCCAGGCCAAGTATACCTTCATATGGTTAATCTATCTCTCTATGGGTAATACTTTGTTCCGTTTGTCATACACAGAAAAGTCAGAGCCTTCTGAATGTGGCCGCTTAAACATCTTCAGTCTCGTTGTCACTTAAAATTATGTAACGATATCAGCTGTTAATACATTCCATGCTACCACCGATACCAATTTCATGTACCAATCTTTACACAAAACTTCAAATGGCGTTTACGACAAGTTGAGCATAAACGGTTTGGCAGGGGACGTGTTAATCCATTATTGATAAAACAGTCCCAATTACTATCACTGAAATTGTGTCGCCAGCCTTAGAACGTAAGAGCGTATTTGTAACAGTCATCGCATTCTTATAACCTATCTTCAATAATCACACATAAGTGCAATATGTTTAAGCGGTGTAGACTTATTACTCAACTAGTTTTCGGAAAAATGGACTTCATAAGTATCTGAAAACATATTATCACAAAATTTTTTAACATGTATTTACTTTATCATCGCTAATCTTTCATTAAAAAAGAATAAAATACATTCAGTACTTCATTGTCAACAGAAGTCTTAAAGCTTTTTGTACGTAATACTTTGTATAAGGCTAACTAAATAGGTGCCGCGTTGATTACTACACGCGCCGCTTTTCACGAAATACACCGCTGTGGAAATTGCAACCAACGTCGGCGTGACCAAGCATGTTGCGTTAAGGTGCGCGCGGATCGTTATGCTAATATACTTCTTGTCTTACAAATCTTTTCATACAAAACGTAACGTACGAAGCGATCTCAATCTTATTGTGAAACACTAAAGATAATTTTCGGTTAAGTATTATTTGGACATACAACTTTCTGATTTTTATAGGACGATGTAGCTGCGTGTCCACTGGCTGTAGTTGCGATAGCGAGTAAATGGACGGTTGACTACGTTTATGGCTTACCCGCCTGTGCATAGATTTAAAGCACATACGATTTTGCAAATGCAGAACATGTACACTCGGCGTGATAAGATGCTGCTGTAAAGTTTGTTCACTAAACAAAGTGACAGTCACCGTACAACACGACTCCTAATATCCAATTATATGTGAGACATGATGTGAAAATACTTCAATTGCAGCAATGGGTAATGTTACACAGCAATATAACACTTATCATTCTCCCCTTTTGTCTTCTTTGTAATTTTTAAGAAAAGTAAAAACATTTCTCAATCTTAATCCTATTCGCAATTAAAAATAAATATTAGCTCCAACACTTATTCATCTAGTATGATAAGTGTTTGTCTCTCTTGCAAACTACAAATATTTGGAAATAATTTTGATTTTATAAGATACTTCACACAAATTTTAAAAATCTGTCTAGTCGTTCTAGACCTTTAATTAAATTATATTTTCTTCCCTGGACTATTATTTTTTTCATTCAATATTATTTATCTATAATTAAACATAAAAAAACTTAAAAAGCTTTATCGTATAAACAAAAAGACGCATTATTAAATTACTTGTTTTAAATAATAACTAATAAACCAACAGATACTTAAAAAAAAACTCGTGTTTATAATCATATTCTCTTCACCAGTTTAGATAAATACATTTTAATATTTCAAACTGGCAGCACTGATTTATATCTAATCTTTCCAGTGCATAATACTGAGAAATCGCAATTCAGTTGCGGGAATCATTACTTTAAGTAAACAATACTGTTCTCTTGCATAAATATACCAAGCTGAGTCAAACACCACACCAACTGCAGTACACAATATAAAATCACAAAAAAGTGGCTGCGGTTTCGACTTTTACACTGGAACGGGTGAAACACTTATAAATTTCAATAATGAAACATATGCAACAACAAGGTTAAGCGTACTATGATGTTTATTTATTTTCTTCTTACAAAACAAAGTATAATCTGTTTATTTTCAACAATATCTACAGCCATTTGTAAAGGAAGGATGCATTTCTTTTTAGGAAATTATGCGGTTTTTATTCTGCATTGTATTTTTATTTGTATAATGTTTAAATTAAATTAATTACACTGCAATTAGTTATTGGAAATAATATAAGTATATTATAAGTTTCATTAAATTTTATAATTACAAAATAGAAAAATAACTTTACAATATTGAATATTTTGAACATTGACAATCACAATCCTTATAAATAATGAGTAATCGCTGTCTTATTGTACGATCATGTTGTTATTTTAACTTAAATAATGATGTCTATAAAGGATGCGTTAAATCAATTATTTACATAGTTAGAAACTAGGTTCTATAACATTTAACTGTCAAAATCACACCACAATAAAACTTAGGCGTGTGATTATACATAAAAAAGAAATCATAAAGATACGCCAGCAATTAAGAACCTCTCTCTAGGCGTCGGATAAAAAATAATTAAATAAAAAAACTCCTTATCAAATTATAAATCCATATAATTAATGTTAAGAAATTGTCAAATTGTAAAGCATAATTTCACATAACAACTTTGGTAGCAATCGATAGGAAACAATAGATTTTTATTGTCATATAGAATGCTAATAGCGTTGAGCGGAACCCAAAAGCAATTTATGGAAACCGCTAAACGGCCGCTCCCACACCATGAATTTTAGGACACAAAAGTCAAAAACGCGTTGCGAGATGAAGCTTTTGTGGTTACGAAGTTTGATCTGTAATTAGGGTACTTAATAGCATAATAGCTTCGTGTAACGGTTCAGATCTGATAGCATTGTGTTTTTAAACGCTGCGGCGTCTTGAAAGACGTGGACTATATTATAATGAACGTGTCCTTACAATCGATTCGGTCGCAATAATATTTAACTTTAATCATCAGTGAGCAAAATTTGTTAGCCCCTATTTATTTGCAACATTAAGTAATAAAAATTAATTAAATATTATCGACGTATGGTCAATATTGATGCAAGCTGTTTTCCTTCCAAGACAGGTAAAAGAGACAACTTTATTTTTTGTGCAAAAAATGCACTGGATTGTTATGTAAAGAAGCGGCGAGTCTCCGGCTCATAACAAGGAGGCGCTAATGATAATTTTCACATATGTATACGTTGGACATATGTATATTATCTCAGTAACCTAATAGTTTTAATAGCTAGGGCGCCCGTTCGAAACGGAACACGGTATGCACAACACTGCTTGGTGATAAGCGAATAACAAACAGAGAATTAACCGTAAAATCCTCCTATAGATTGAGAATTTACATATTAACAATACAAAATCCGTTTTCTGTACCGATAGTCCCGGTCGTTTTAATACTACTAAAAGTACACGACACCGAGCCGTTATCAAGTGTACAGTTTCACTTGTTAGTTTCGTGAAGTTTTTGCCGAGTGCCGGACACATCCGCGAGGCAGGTGTGGTCGGGCCCCGGCTCCCTCGACGACGCTAATGAACACAATGAAGACGTATCCTTACTGTATCCGGCGTTGATCGATTGATTTACTCGCTGCCACCGCGCTCGAGCTTTTTGTATTCGAATGTCGCCCGACATTTGCATATCGGAGTCGCGGCGAGACGAATTTCAAATAAGACGTACGACGGGAGCCGCAATGTGCTAGATGCCTCGCTAAGGGGATGCGGCCATTTGCATATTATGACAGGATAACCGTGTATGACGTACGGGGTAGACGTGTCAATCTAACCAAGCTCACGATAATAAACGAAGTCACAAATCCTTGCAAATGTGTAAGTCTCTAAACTTCATCTGGAATAAACGAAAGTAAATACTTTAATCTAGTCGTAAAAATAAACATTGTCTTAATTCAATACAACATTAATACAATTTTACTTATAGCGTATAACGTTTATGTCAATTTCTATACATGTGATGATAAAAACCTAATCTAGAACCTTTTACTACTCCTTTAATTTCTGCAATTTCTTCATTCAAATATTCAAAATAAAATTTAAAAAGTGGTATTTTCAAGTGTACATGCATCTATCCTATGATATATAGATTGAACCGCTAGAGGATCTTTTATTGAAATAAATACGAAATTTAATATTTAATGTTATTATTGAAATATTATAAATTTACTTAACTTTTGTTATTTGAAATACTCGGTGATAAGAATTTCTTTTACCACAAATTTATCGGTAAAGAAAAAATTATTTCGGGTCACGTATGCAATACAGAGCAGCTGTATTTGAAACAATAAATTAGAAATTTAGATTCGAATACTTGAAGCGAAAATATTTATACGCTACGCTCTGAGCTTCTAAACGAAGAAATTAAGTTAAAGAACCGATAGAATTTAACAAAAGGACTAATAAATGTATCGTTATAAACACTTCCACAGCAAAGGCAATGATCAATGTTACTAATTAAAAACAAATCTTTTGATTTTATTTAACAAAATAAAAACATGATTATAAATCAAATAAGAGTTTAATTCCTACAGTAATGATATCCAGAATTGTAAATTTACAGCGCTATTGTTTAATTATGTATTGTAATTACATTTCTGTACAAATATTTTACTCTAATTTAATATTTTCAATATATAACTTGTGGAATACGATTTAATAAGTTATGGCACCAGGTTTTTTTATTACTTTTTCTAAGTTACCTTGTAGGTTTAAGGAACGTTAATTCTATTTAAAAGTTATTAATGATACATATTTTGCGTAACAGTATATTATGAAAAGAAATGAAATATGTGAAATAAATATATTTAATTGAATGAAATTTAAATATGCTATGAGTCGAGTGGTTGGTCACATTTGCCGTAGGAGACCATATCTGGTGGATACATGTCTTAGAATGCAAACGGCGCTTAGGCAAATATAGCATGGGACATGCGTGAACACATGGAATAACGACCTGCACAAGGCGGCTGACAGCAAATGGAAGCGTATAAACCAAATTCGAAGTAATGTCGTTTTTGCACGGTGCCAATTTCCGACCGTGTAGTGGTATATGGTGGTCACACAAATAACACAGTTTCTTTTAACAAAAATAAATATGATCTTGGTCGTTAAAAATGAAACCTAGATCCAAAATCACAATATTCACAATTTATTTTCTGTCCTAAATTTATGTATAGTTTCATAAACCGAGTACTGTATGTAAATCGTAAGAAATTAAAGCAATATCAAATAATAAAGTGTAGCATACGTTCATTAAACATTTCACAAAGCAGGCGTAATTATGCAAAACGATCAAAGTCTGATATGTTAATTTGATGTCGGGACGATTTAGCACCCCCGACGTATCGGTGGACATTTGTAACTGTTTAGCGGAGGGTCAACTATCGGAATATCTACAAGGAATATCTTCATCTACTTAACTATTGCTTTCATCGAGGAGCTGTTTGGAACTTTCATAACGATATTTGATTACATACATTGCTAATTATTTTAAACTGTGTTAATTACGTTCGTTTTTTTAAGACATTTTAGAGTAACTTAATATTTAATAAAAATTATGAGACAGTTTTGTATCATTCATATATACAAATCCGTTTGTATTATTGTCATTTACTTTTTAATCATGTTACAATACTTTTTCTTTGATAGTAAATTTTAAAGAAGGTAATTAGACGGCAACACAATTGCAACTCACCTAGTGTTGCAGCTGCGTATAGGCGACGGTGACCACTTCCCATCAGGTGGATCGCACGCACGTTTGCCTACCCTTCCTTTAAAACAATTTACAAAATAGAAGCGACTCACTTAAACTCTCAGAGTTAGTAATGTAATTCTGCTCTAAGTGTCAAACTTGATGGTTCGCTTACTACTTCGTTGACATTCGCTTTAAGAACATACTAGTAAATAAGAAATAAATTGTACACGATTCCACAGCAGTTCAAATATTAAGACAACCTAAATTTAAATAACGGATACTAATAATATGCAATAATATTTGATGAGAATATAGTCGGTGATTATTCCCAAGATAAATGCAACCCTTCCCCGATTAAATTTGAATACATTAGAGCACTAACTTATTTTTGACAAGCTGCTAATCATATTCAAATGCACACCTTGCGATATTTTGATGGCCAACACTTAGAATTTTAAAACATTAAGTCCCAAGGCACATGATAATTTAAAGGGTCTTTAACCAAAAAGAATCTGACTTGAACAATAGAGACAGGTGTCCTTGTTCAGTGCTGCGATATTCTTAATATTGTGTGGTAACAAATCTATATTTATAACATTGAAATTATGACAGTAGCTCTTAAAGCAAGTTGATTACAATGAAAATACGAATTTATACAGCTGAGATATCACCATGTGTCAACCAAACCAAGAACAATAAAACTGTATGTATGCAAATATTACTTTAAGAATTAGTGATTTTGTAAAACTATTACTCTTTAATTTGACTCAATGTTAGGGAATTATTTTGCATTTCAGTTTCAAAGACATAGTTTATATGTGATGTTACGTGATTACAAATTCAAGACTGTTTAAAGGTAGAGTTAGCATGTGATTTTCTCTACCAAGACGATCTTCAACAACAGAGATTATAGGACAAAAGAAATTAAATAGACAGATTCAATCAAAAATATTTTTGAGACTAAAGTTTCTTCTAGTTTATTAATAATATTGAATCTATTTATTACTAATGAATAATACTAGGAACGATGTTAACGAGTAAGTAATTAAATCCCCATCAACTAGCCTGACTATCTATTATAACGATCGCCACCCACAAAAAAAATAAACCCGAATAAATTTGTCTTCGTTATACCATTCTGATTAGACCTTTCATTTTATTAAAAACTACAAACATCCTTTTCATTACATCAACAATGTAAAAATTTCTTCGTCGCATTTGATAGTTTATAATAAATGAACGAAATTTAAATTTCTCATAACGTATTTCAATGTTTCAAAAAAGGCATTTATTGATGAGCGTGATAAGCGTGAAGGGGGCAACTGCCACTAGCCATTGTTTTAAGTGCGATGTGAAAATATGTTTCATTCCACAGGCGACTTTAAAAATGTAACGGTGTTTGTGTAATTTGGTTTTAATTTTTGAAAGTCAGTTAATGAATGATAGCAGTCTTTTCAAAATTTAAGGATTAAATCTGAAATAAAAATACTTTGTCCTATTAAAACCTTATACTTTATACAAGAAAAATGGATATTTCTAAATATTGCTATTAATAATGGTTCTATTTTCTAATGAAGACTTCTTATAAATGTATAATACCATTATAAATACTAGATTTTCTCTATGATATCTCACATCTATGTACCAAAAATTATACTTGCCCCGGTTTTTTTGTATTTTTAAATTCATACTTCATAGCTTTGTTCGATCGGACCAATGAGGGCAGCAATAAACGGCTAATTGCGAGCGGCAGGGGAATGCGCGCCAATGAGTAAGCATTAGGGGCCCGTTACATAGCGGCAAGTACATGCCCAATGAACATTAAAACTTTGATAACAATTGTAAATATATACTTGGGTATTTCTTATGATACTAAGTCTTGTTAATTTTACTTTTCATTGAATTAAGTAACGGCCAATATTTCATGTTTAATTATAAGTTAATGTATATAAAGTTTATGTTCACATTGTACATGCTTACAATTTTTTATTACCCAGTTATTTTTTACATCCACTTTGCCTATCATCGTGTACATTATATATACTATTATACAAATTCGACCAATAACTGATTTACTATAATATATAACGCTCAATTAGAATAAAGTAGTTTATAGTTTCATGTTTTGTCAATAGATGATACTTTACTAAAAAATGTATTAATTACAGGATCGTGAAATATGTTTGACATATATATAAAAAGATACGCTGATCAATATAATAAAAATGATAGGGTACAGAAATATAGTTCAGGGAACAATCTTTGTTGCAAAACAAATATTTATTATCATTATTAATATACAATGTTAAGGAATAAGTAACATTTAAAAACAATTAAATATCTAATGTGAACAATTTCTTACTACATTCAACATTTTTAATAAAATGCAAACAGAAAAATTATTTATTTTTACATTTAAATACGAGATTAACACTTAAATTGAAAAATGTTATTAAGGCGGTCTCCTTCAAAGCGGCTTAAATTTTCAAATTTATGCTAATTGTTTACCGTGGGCTATGTGTACCTCGCTATGAGTTATTGTACCGAAATAACTTCGAAAATCTTAAACATTTAAACAGAGTTAAGAATGTCCACTAGCATAAGATGTAATTTATTCTTAATTGTAAATAAAGTAAAATAGAAATTTGTGATACATGTCCTTATACAGGTCCATTAAACTACAATCATATCAAGGGATTGATTCTATTCTAATGACCTACGGTTTTTTATATTTCTATATACTTTCATGTTTTGTATTATTGCGATTCAGATATTTAGATTTATCTATCTTATTATTATCTATTAACACCTTAAGTACGCTTTTACAATAAGATTATTCTACATTTAGGTAGCTTATTAAATATACTTATTAATATTATGTTAATAAAATAACAACCACTTTTTATCGCAAGGTAAGTGTCAGTTTTCAAATTAACAAAATATTTATTCTTTACAGCGCTTATTTATAAACTATTTTTAGGTATCAATACATTATTATATCCCCGTTCAAAATTTTGGATGAATAGTAGAAATACTTGGGGAAAAAAATGCCGCCTATGAATTTATTATCCCAAAGATTGAATAACTCCACAAAGTAAGTTCATGTAAACTTAGATAGACTGGTTATTTTATTTCACTACATTCTAAAAAAATGTAGGTTGGTAAAACTATGATTACCAATTTCGAACACTAACACTTACTATATACAAATGTACCATGCTTCTTAGAACATACTTATGTGAGATTTTTCCTTAAAGCGATTTCCTTAACATATATATTAAGAAATAGAAAATTGATGATGAAAATAAATAAAAAATACTAATAATTATGACAATATTAAATGTTATGCACATTGATACACAAACGACAGCTCTATAACTATTACAGATCTAGGCATCGCACGACACGGAAGCCGGCTACCGTGCCCGTATAACTCTTTTGTAACCAGTACTCTTTTCAATTAGTTATCACACTGTTTAGACACGCTACGCGCTCCAAAAGAAGCCGATCCCATTGTCACCTGTCGACAAATATACCGACTACACCTTACAAGTGAAATATTTCTTTTTATTTTAGTTTAGTCAGATGTGTTACATGTACGACGAACATACAAATAATGAATGCTTCAGTTAAAAGCACAGAGTTTCATTGGTTAAAATATATAAATCAAAGTTATAGTTACAAAGGTGTTTTTAAGTTGATCTAAAAAATTCCGTTAAATTTAAAATATTTTTGTAAATGTAAATGTTGTAGCATTAATTTTTATATGAACACTGGCTCATACACTCTTAATAAAGAATGGTTCAATCTTATTTAGGATACGTCAGCCTGGTTATGCGCCTTAGGTCTTCTCTTAAACACACCGAAGTCGACCACTACGAATATTTTATATTACAAAATCCCATATACGTCTGAGTTTCCCAAGACTCAGAAAGATTGTAACACTTTCCTCTCCCTCGAACTTAAAATTGACTATTTAGCTGGAAAATATTTTACAACCATTTCATTACCCTATTACTCTTAACAACAAATTAATTATTATACGAGAAATAACGTTTCTAACTAACTAATTTTTTTGGACTGCTAGATCCACGAAGAATTCGAAACCGTGCCTTCTAGAAGAAACCAATAAATCATAATGTATAGCTAATCCCATATCACACCATTTTATCTTCTTCAAATCTACAATTCCGTATACACAATACAAAGATTAATTTATGACCTTAAAAAAGTTAAACAATACCTGGCAATGTGTCAAAATAGTTTCATAATACGCTGAGCTTTTAAAGGACTTCGACCGCAGGGCTCACAACAAGGGACCCTTAATACACGCATTAACAAAAGATGTCGCTGTCGTTGATTGCGTACAAAAAATACTATGAACTTCTGTAGCAGTTAATATAGTTTCCACAAAAAAGGAGTGGGGACGACACTTAAATAATTTAGGTGAAGGGTTTTTAATGCAAGAACAGAAATAGGATAACAAATGTTATTAATTAAAAATATTTATGAAACAATTTCATCTCAATGTTTTAGTAACACTTATTTATATTAGTGGAAGGTGAAAAAAATAAAATTCTTTTGAAAAAGTACACCACACATTGTACTACCAAACGCAGTGTATAAAATGGTTTATTAACCGAATCCTACATATAATGATTAATATGAAAATGAAAATAATTGAAATAATCAAGTGTAAAGTTTCATATTTTACCTTTAAGGTTGCATTTTATGCAACATTTCGAGACACCAACTGCGTAGTATACTGTTTTTCAAAAATAATAATTTAAATTTTATTACATTTTGAAAAAGTTATGTTACTATTGAAAAAGTAACCAGAAATATACTTATTGGATTGAGACACTCCACTTTGTTATCGGTTAAAAGTTAAGCATAACATGTGTTAACCAGTTGTTATATACATAACAATTTATCGTTCTCTATTTAAAGAACTTCTAAAAATACATACATATTTCGACTTATCTAATTAGACGAAAACATAAATATGATTTAACGGGCATAGCTAGTTAATAAAAATGAAAAGGAATCAAAGTAAATCCTACAAAAAAGGATATGCAGGTTTTGTTCATGCCTCATTAAGTACATTCGATTGATGTTATGAACTGATTGGCATAGTTACATGCCATTCGTATTGCATGAGTACGCTTGTGCCTATTTTATTACGTTAACAAATTATATTTTCATTGCTCCGCACAAGCTTCTTGGTCATTAATAACGTTTCGTATTTATCATGTCAGGAGTTCTTAAAGCACACAGTGCATCAATCGGATTCTTATGACCAAACAAACTTGTGGGCAGACGCGATCAACTCCGGCACAAAAACCCAATCGTATTTACATATAGTCATCGGCTATTTATCAATACAACCCCTGCATCGCGTCAATGGTACATTCAAGACAATTGGTGATAAAATGATATAGAATTGATGCTAATATAAATAAATGGTCAACGATTTTTTAGTGTCCGCTCGTGGCATCGGATTATAGAGATGGCTTCTGGTATAATTTTCACTATGTTATTTATTATTTAACTAAAATTTACAGATATTGTAGTAATTATTAAAGGATTTAATTCCAATCTTTGCGAGTGCTTTACAATATCTACATAGTCCGCCCGAGAAATGTTACTTTTTTTAAATGTGTAATAGCGTAAGTATAAGAAAACATAATTTTTATAATACTATTGTAGACCTATACCATGATATAACATAAACAGATATTTTATTTTCCCATAGCTGAAACACAGGATCATCTCTCACAAGGAGAAAGTCAAATCTATAATCAACCACGCAGACCAAGTCCGAGTTGATAAGCAAGCAAACGTATGTAATCACAAGCTGTTCCTTGAACATGTCAATACGAGTATTCTCACAATATCTTTCTTAACCAGAAGCTCATTAGAGATCGAAATCACGCATTTCATATTGTTTACGACGCACAATATCCTACCGCACTTATCATTTACCTATTACCTAAAAAAAAAGAGAATATTCTTCTTTTTATGCTTTGATAAAGCTATCGGGTTTTCAAGTAACATGAAGAAAATCACTTCCTTAAAAAAACAAATGAATAAAAGACAAACGATTTTTTTTATTAAATTAAATCTTTTTGTTTACCTCCATACTAAGTAAGCACTTATCTTTTCTGTTATGAGCGCGTTCATAACAAGTGAGCCTAACAAGCCGTCGACAAGAGCGCTATGCTCATATACTAAGCCTAAATTATAACCATTGCAACTAATCAGTCATCGTATCTAACCGATTTACATTTAACAGTAGAGGTGTATAGTAACTTGATAAATCTCATTACTTAACGAATGTATAGTGTAAACGTAAATTTATTAGCATCGTGCGTGATACATAAAATAATTAAATGTTACAATTATTTTCTATCGGATATGTTTTATTTTCTATTTGCTGAACAACTTGCTTTCAAACATAAATTATTCAGTCTACAGCAAAAACAAAAATACAGATTTGACAGCCTCCGTGGCGCAGTGGTTTATCCACTAGCCTCGCTTGTTGCTTGGTCCGGGTTTGACTCGCGAGCCAGAGGAATAGTAGTATTAATGGTAGTAGGTTTTTTGAAACGTTTGTTGATGCATAGATCTCTTTATTTTGCGCAAATTGTATAACGCCAGGCCAATAATTTAAAAAAATATACGTTTCTATCTTGGCCATCTGTCATATGGCAAAAATTGTCATTCCCATTTAATTCTCGCCGTTCTCTGTTGTAAAAAGAAAAATAAAAACACAGTTCACAAAATTCAAGAAATTTTATTTCAAGAAAATCCGAAGCCATCTAAAGTCTACAACATCAAAATACTAATTTTTTACCTAAACAACGTTGTATTACTCTTTGTCTACATTTTTAACACTGATACCGTTATAATAATAAGAAAAATTACGGATAATATAGTATAACGGAGAAGAGCGGACGAGATGATCATTTTTGTAGATAGCAATCTCACTAGTAGTCATAATGTTCAAAGCATCCGCGAACTTTCCAGCGACACGAGGCCACGAGTAAGAAATTAAGTTTGACAGTAAATAGAGATGTAACTCAGCGATGTTCGTGCGCACGAATCGGCGTATCGACAGGATAATGGGCGACTCTCGATCCTCGATCGCGGGTCCGATTTATACGGGACTAGCCGTCTATCGGCGTTTACTTTAGAATGTTATTAATCGTGTCATTATTGGATAAGACGCCCATTGAGTAGCCTAGTGAGGGACACTTTTAACACTTATCGCTGAAGCAAATTATACTGGAGACGCGTAAAGTGTTGTTAGTAGCAATAACATTTTATTATTAGATTACTATTTTTATAGTGATGACGGGGACAAAAAGCATAGATAAGTAATCTATGTTTGAGTCATTTGAAATTTTAAAACCATAGCCAACTGCATCTGCTCCAAGTAAAAAGAGATATAGATCTAATGTCACATTTAAGAAATAATATGAATTCTACGCGAATGTAGAAAAGAAGCATTAACAAAACATTTCGCACAAAAATCACGAGTGTTGGAATCTATTTGCGGATTTACGAGTCTGTAGTAATGAGGTAAAAAAAAATGAATGCTTCATAGCTAGCTATGGTTATATAAGTAATAACAAGCAATTAGTTACAGCAAACTGACAATAAAAGTATGACAATGCAGTACTTCAAGTTTTATACAATTTTTATTAAATAATGTATATTCATGCACTTCCGCACCGTTCGCACATATGCATATTTAATTCGTGTAATTGTACAGCACTAAGAGAAGTTATAAAAATATAATGAAAATCCCGGACATACATTTTTGTTCCATCGGCTAAGGTCCAGACCTCATGGCGCGGAACGTTACGCAAAGTGTCGGCTGCTGAAGGCTCACTCATTGGGATCAAAAGCCAACTGCGCAATTTATTACCATCGCCGAAGCGAATGGCACGACTGATACGTGCTACAATTTCTTGATAACAACCAGTTGTTTATATGATCCTCTATGAACATTACTACAACAGTAGTATTTGATTAACACATTAAAATTTAGTATCTAGATTTTACGTACATTACTCCTACATTCTGCAACTCTGTACAAAGATTTTTTCGGAATCCGACATAATCAGATAATATTTCCACTTTCAATTTCGATCGAATCTCAATTTCTTACGATCACCGGCGTTATTCATATATGTATTTTACTTAAAGTCTTTAATGTTTAATTTTAAGATAAAAAAAGTTTCAACCTAAGTATACGGGTGCGGTATTTACAAAGCACTCGTATATTCAAGTTAAGCGTTTATTGAATAATATTTATATACTTTAATAAGATAGTATTACACCACTCAAGTTCACTAAATGATGTTAAGTGAATTACCCCGGGAAGTGCGAGCAACCTGATTTAATGTGATTTCGCCCCAAGTTATCGTCCATCACATATTACGACAGATATCCACCATCTTTGCAGTTTAACTTTTAATAGGCATAATTTGTATGAACAGAGTAATATCAGATACAGAGACAAAAATTATATTCAACTAGATAAAATTATAAGTTCATCTGTATTTTATAAATTTCTTTAATTCTTACATTCCGTCTGCGTTGTGGACCTTGTGGACAATGACGGATCATGTTAGCCCCGTAATTTAACTAGGTGCGGAGCTCTGCAATTCGGTACGCAATAATTTTTCCACACAGTTTTTGTTTATTTCATTTTCATTTAGCAAAATCATGGTAATAAAATATTCTCTAATTTACAAATATTACAGGATAAATACTAAATGTGCGTACTGAAACGTTTTTATGTCGGGAATGTCTACTTACATAACATTTATGTATTGTATTTACTGCTTCATAATACTAAAAGATTTTACCAACAAAAAATCACGGAGACAAGATTGGCTTTAATTCGACAAAAGCAGTATACTTCTTAATTTTGATTAAAGGAGTGCCTCTGAGTTTCATGTCTGGTTCTTCTGAAAAACCCTGCATATTTGGAACCGACATTAGTAGCATTTGTCCATTTAAATGCCTGTGAAGGCTTTATTGAAAGTATATTTTGAATTTGTTT
Source organism: Pharmacophagus antenor (assembly GCA_018245475.1). Lineage (NCBI taxonomy): Eukaryota > Metazoa > Arthropoda > Insecta > Lepidoptera > Papilionidae > Pharmacophagus > Pharmacophagus antenor. Next base: position 7,378 of record DWQX01001304.1, on the reverse strand, counting down.
GAATTAAATGACGATGTTGACAACACAGTATTTGTACACGTGATATTCCGGAAGATTTACACCAAGTTCATTAATAAAATGTGGCAGAATTGAGTCCCTGGACCTAATTAAACTAGAAGTGGGATTAATAAAGATCGTGTTTTGCCTTTGAAGTGAAACAACTTTATCATCTTGTCATTGTGATCTTGTTATATGACATTAACAATGAAAATTTAAATTACCAAAAGAGTCGTATAAAAATGCTAAACTTACATCGGGTTTTTATCTAAGCGTTTTATATTTTATTAATAAACTCAATATAAGTGATCTGCGGCACGAAACCGCCAGCGATGCCGCTCGGACGCTGAATGATTGATGGATCCCGAAACCGGTGCCGGCGGCGGCGGACTCCGGATTTATCGGCGCGACTCCCTGCATGCACGTCCACATCCGCTCGACTCTCGCGGGCCCGGTCGATACGTTCTGTAAATAAATCACGGGTCATTTAGCCGAACATACTATTAACGAAACGATATGATACCACCTAATAAGAGACTATATCTCGCCAAAATTATGATATTTAAATATACGATAATGAATATTACTGTAATTTCATTATGTACGGGTCCAATACTGTGAATAGATATTTTGAGTATTTATACATTTTTTTTATATTATTTTCATTTCATTTATCATGTCAGCTGTATTGTCATGCTTCCTTAGTTGTTATTGCTTGCTGTGGCTCCTAGGGTCAGGACACCAGGAAAAAAGAATCCCTCTAATATGATCAAAGTAGGTGATGACTGGTGAATGGTCGTTCTGCTGACTGTGACACTTATCACTGGAGTTTATGCCTCTCATTAGTGACTATAAGAATTCCTATAGTGCTAAGAGTTCCTATAGCTGCCAGCCTGACGCATGGAGATTGCGCCATTGTAGTATAATAAGTACATTTTGTAAATGTTTTCGACTTAAATTTTAAAATTTTAAATAATATTTTTTTCTATTTATATAAGAAATAGTTCTGCTATGGAGTTTGTTGTGCCATTCTTTCCAGCTTAGGTATATTTAGGTATACTTATTAGTGATATCAGAAATTATGTTAGGACTTACATCTAATTCTTTAAAACACTGGTGTTCTTCATTTACTGTCATTTTGTCCATCAAGACAATTCAATTACTGATATGTTTTATAAGATATAGAATAATGCATCACCATATTCCCACCTGATTAAGAGGTTATATGTAAGGAGTTCTGCGATAATATAGCACAAAAGATTAAGCTGTTAATAAGTACGTGATAACTTGACGGGTAAACAAGTTTATAATCTCTCTATAAAAAAAATAACCTATTTAATAAACTATGAATATTAAAATAAAAACATGCGATACATATTTCATAACGCTTAAAAGAAATTTTATGAAAGAAATAATTATAATTGAAATCAAGGTTTTATGTTTTTAGTTTTTAAAAAGCACTATTACCGTAGAGATCAATTTCGTATGACCAGATCCCAACAAACATTTCAATAGCATGTAAGTAATAATAAAAAAAATCAATAAGTAAGTACATCATATTCGAAAAGCTCGATGTCTTATTTTTTTTTCCAAACTTGTGTGAAACTACTTGATAAAAGTTACACTCAATACTTACCTACAAGTGCATTATATGTACATTAAACATTAATTTCCTTTATTTTTCAGATGATATATACATATTTTCAAGTAAATTGATTGAATATTTGTAGACAATAATTTGTTTCGTACACGTAATTAAATGTATGATGAAAGTCACATACAAAGTAAAATATTTTATATTTCGAAAATTCAAACATCTGATTTATAACTTATATATATATCCAATAAATATCTAGAGAAAAAGTGTATAATTTTGTACAGGTATGATCCGAAACCACGGTGTGACGTCTAAAAAATTTGTTACTAAACCTACGATTATTACGCTAGACGGCTCACGATCAAGATAACCGATTATTAATCGCCGCTAATTACTGCTGGTGTTTAGTTCGACACCTTTGCTACACAACAAAAAAAATTAGACAAAAAGCGTGAAGAAAGATATGTACGCTTCTCCCGCCGTTTCACCTGTTCTTTCGGCTTGCGTAACAAAAGGGTACAACACATCACAATTTTTTGTCGATAATAGCTGACGAATAAATCTTAACCGATAATAACTGCATTTGCGGCCTGTTATTAACTAGTGATGTGGCGCAGGCAACGATTCATTGGTGATTTATTAATTCCTAAGATTTTAAGTACAGGAAACATCATTTACGATTTAATTTACCTAAAATGAATTAAAACATAGAGGTCCATGGCCAAAAACAACTATGGTAAGCGTTAGTCTCGCCAGATTCAAACGAAAATTTAAAGTAATTATGATATGTAAAGCAATATTTGTTTTATATATATTTTTCTTTTCATTTCCTACATATTTAATTTTTATTAATATTTATGGATCATGTAGTAATATTGTTTTATTACGTTTAACAAATCAATATTACTAGGCGCATGGCACGTTTTCATAAAACGCATAATTAATTAAAGGCTTCTAACAAGACAGCAGTGAATTGTAAGATTCTTCTTTGTATCGCGTTTGGATATGTCACATTTATGTTTATCTTTTTAATCTTAGTAATAAAAGTACATTTAACAACATATCGCCTGTTTCTATGTTCGATAATTTAACGTCTTAAAACACCAGTGATTATAACAGCACTAGTGCCTAACAAGAACAGGCGATTATATATACAAATTATACATAATTTTTAAATATTTCACACAAATCAATATAATTTTGTTCATTTTCGAAATCAATTTGTTGGAATACGTTCAGAGTGGCGTCATAAAGGCCTTTTATCTTAGATCTGGCGGCGTCGGCAGCGTTTTGCGCATAAGCGGCGCAACCGCGGGAATGCGACGTGGAGGAGCAAGATTTCCTCGAACTGCACTCCTGACAACCCTCCCGTGTCAATCAAACCGCGTAGGGATGTTCCGCAAACTATATCGATATAGTTTTGATTCTGACCGTTACAAATAATAAATCATCATATCCTTTCGACTGCTTATTATACATATAAATTAATAATAACTAGTATTCGGTAGTAGTAATTGACCAACATACATGATGCCTACAAAAAAAATTGTATTGTCCATAGTGACAGTGAATAGTAATGCATTGTTCGCGAACACATATGCTTATACTTTTGCAATAAAATCAAAATATTTTAAACAGGGCGAATAGTTTTCCTGAAAACTCAATACACTGATGCAATGAGTGTTATAACAGAAATTCGTTGGAAATTTTAACAATCACTGCTTCATAATAAGACCGTGCCATTGATTATGTCGGTGACCGAAACATATTAATAGTAATTTTTTATTGACATGACTGTCGCCGATTTTTTAGATAACGAAACGAAGTAATCGTTTGAACGTACAATTTTGTTGATCTTTCCCATACAATATGTCGCTGTTAACGATTTGAACGAAGAGTACAAATTAATCTTATCACAACACCACAAGACCATAAGTCTTTATTATTTTCTTGTTACAGCGCTCCTCAGATCGGAAGGTGGTGATGTTTATACCCTTAGGCAGTAAAAAAAGCGATGAAAAGACTTTCTAAATTATAATCGTATAGAACTAATTTTTATAGAACTTTCCCTTTTAACTTTGTTAACTTATTTACAACTATCTTTTATTTGTACGACTGCTCAACTACGTGAAAGATTTTGTTTTACTGAATAAATATCTGTTTGTCGATAAAATATCGACACGCACTTAAATCCAAATATCTTTCGATCACGAATAAAATCGAATTAACATCGCAAGTAGTAAGCATAAAACATCGATATATTGAAACGCGGGATAAAGGCAGTCTTCAAAGTATCTGACATGCGCGGCGGCGCCTGGCGACCCCTTGCAGTGAGCAATTGATGCATCGCCTGCGCATCGTTACCGGGCATATTGCCTCCTACCTATTTACCTTTATTGTTTGCTACGTAAAAAGATAATTCAAGCCAGGTATGGGCATCTCCATTCATTGGAATGGACAAATGAACTATAATAATCTTTAGTTCATTGCTACCAAACATGTCTCTGTCCTGTACTATTATTGTCTTACATTTCAAAATAAGTTTACGACAGTTTACCTTCATTTTTTACTTTATTGTTATTTACGCACGAATGAGATATCCTTATACCTTAATAAAACGAAGCGTCGTGTTTACTTAAAACTAAACTCGTGAGATGTTCAAACAATTTATATTCTCGTGAATAAAGAATGATATCTCTTTACAATAAAAAACAAGTAATTGTTTCCGGGCCATAGTTATTATCGTTCTCATAATTACTTAATAAATACTGCTCATAATTTAAAAACAATTTTGGAAGGGATAAATGGAAATATTAAAAGTATTTTCTATATAACTTTGAGGACAGACAGGACAGAAACTGTCATCTTTTTTCTACTTTTATATAGAATTCGAAATTGATTTTGAACTACCTTTTACACTAAACTGTAGATGCCACTAAAAAATAAATTTTTACATTTTCACCATAAGACACTTTATAGAACCTCAGTACATAAAGTCTCACAAATGGTATTAGACCCATTCATCATAACCAGCATTTAACAGCGCCCAATCATGAAAGATAACAATCGGATGCAGGTGCAATCACGCCGTTTTAGTGCAATCCTTTTTGAAGGCACGCGGCCCCATAACACTCATAGATTCTTTATTTCCTCATATTCATTTTAAAACAGTTTCGAAATTATAATATGCAAATATATGTATAATAATTGTGATTTTCACAAAGACAAAATTTATGTTTATTTGTGAAGGTGTTCATAGATTTATTTTTTAAATATTTCTAATACGTCAATTAATGTATTATAAAAAAGTACATACCTCTTAATTTGTTGAAGCAAGGAAACTTTGTAATAGAATCGACACCTGGAACTGTAGTTTTTTTTATTTTGTTGCCATTAAAAACCACAAAAAGCTATTAATGAGATATCATTACAGAGCTCTTTAGGTGACGATTTTACCACCGATATAAATCGCTCAGTTGGTTTTAGATTATTTTGTCAGTTAAATTAGATTTTATGAGATTACAGACCCATGAACATGTTGTTATTTATTGGGGTTGTATAATGATTTGGTAACTAATTTTACAACGTATTTGATGGGCCGGTTATATTAAAATTGAATACAACCCTTAAGAGGGGGGATACTGAGACGCATTGTTAATAAAATCTTGAAAATATAACATCCAAAGCGTGATTGGACGTATCGTGTTTTGGTAAAAGTTTTTAAGCACATGTCACGTGGCTGGCTTACAGAGGTGTTTGTGGCTTTATTGTGCGGTTTCCAAAATTTTGGAAGGAGATGCCATCCGCGTTTCGAAACCCGAATTTCAATTCCGTTCATTTAGAATGTTCTTCTTTACAACGGCGCCATACTTAGATGTCATTAATTCTCTGTCGAAGTAAATACAATAATAACACAAAATAACACTGCATTATTAAAAAAAAATGCAAGTGAGAACACTATAATATTGTTTTTTTTCTAAATTAAATCAGAAAATGTTAATTTTTACATTGGGTATAATAGATAACCGGAGTAATGCATATAATTCAGTTGTAAATCATTTTTACATAAAATATAATGCGAGTTTATTCTAATTTTTATGTTTTTTTTTTTTAAATTCTCAAACATAATTAATAAATAACAAAACGTATTCATCTTTTTTCTTATATTAAAATTTTATACTTCTATAATCTTCATATTAATTTCTTTACATTTGTAAACGTCTACAATGATGTACAATTGAAAATTAATATTTCACTTTATTTATGTTCAGTACTCTTTGGATGCTGTTTTATGTTGAGAATTAAACTATCGTTTAACCTTTTACAATGAAGGTTAAAAAAGTATATGTATAGTTGAATATAGTTACATAAGTGCGAAGGATATTCAATAAATTATTTACTCATACTCTCTACATATCGTTTGTCCTTTGATATAAAATAACTTTATCTAAAATTAAAAGTAAACGCAAGTGGTAATATTTCCAGGCGGGTTTGGCACGCGAAGTATAATTCAGAGAAACCTCAGGTAAATGCTCGCGTCTTTGTCCAAAAGTTATAGCATATATTTATGGTAATATGTTTGATATTCGATAAGCAATACATATTTCATATTTCAGCACATGGCGAAAATACGGCGTTCCTATTTTTTTTACTATATAACATAATAAGACTGGTAAGTAGTTAACATTATATTAAGTAATGCACTCTGCCCTTATCATTTAGCCATTAATCAGTATTTACCATTATAGAAACACTTTTGGAATAAATTATTAAGCCTCTTTAGCCGACCATGTATAACTATGATATGTAATTAGAATATCCTGGTATTATTTCCCGTGTTCATCGTTAATATTATTCAGTTTAACTACTCTAACAAAAAAAATCTTCTAAAATTTTGTCATCATATTTAAGCATGAGTATAAAACACATGTTTTAGATATAAACGTGTATCCATAATAAGTTTGCATGTGTTACTGATCTCCCAGTTCCACTAATTGGATATGTAGAATATTGAACTTTATCTACATACTCAAAACAATATGTACAAATACAACATTAAATCTAGCTGTACAGCCCCTACAAAGTTTAGTTGAACTTAAACAAAGGAAACTGTTCATCCATCGCCGAAATAAAGAAATTGTTAAGTGCGATTAAGCACACATATTTGCCCTTAAGGAATTCGGATGTCTTGGGCCACAGTCACGAGTTTTTTCTAGAGACGAAAGCGGCGGTAGGTAATCCAGCGAACCATCGGTAGCTGACTCCCATACACGTTAGATCAAACAAATCGTATGCCGTCGCATTACATCTCGTCAATATTTTTTTTATTCTGTCGCTTATATTTCACAGTAATCATTTTCAACAGTTAAACACTACTGTATTGTAAAAAAATAGGCAGAACCGCTAGCTCTGTAATGTAACAAAGAAAGTTCCTGATTCAATTATAAGTTTTACTAACCGATTGACTCTTATAATTGATCTCGTGGGAATAATAGCAATTCTGAGTTGCAGTTATTATAAATACTTATGTACACTGCCGGCCAAAAGTTTGAGACCACCTTGAAAAAATTACAATATTGAATAAACCTCCAAAAGTTAGTGTTCTACAAATTATTTATTTACCTTATTAAATAGGGAATTTGTTATGTAACATAAAATAATTTAAAAACCACAATAATTGCCATTATTATTAATAAGAAAAAAATAAATTATTTAAACTAACTTTTCGTCGAAAAATCTTCCCTTACTTTTTATAACTTTTTTGACCAATCTTGGTAACCGAGC
>DWQX01001303.1:0-29170 GCA_018245475.1 Pharmacophagus antenor | reverse complement strand
GGATCCGCGAGCCAGCTTCGATAAAGCTGTAATGGTCACTATGACTAACAGCATTTACTTCTCCGAATCCAGCAGCAATGACGGACTTTAACAGATATGCAGTGGTGTAAAAGTATTATATAACTTACGGAGTACATATTTGAAAATATGTTCTAATAATTCACCATAAAATTAAATGTTTTACATTAATGATTACGTAGGAAAAATGTTGTCCTAAAACTTTACAAGTAAGAAAATCGCTGAGCCAGTTTTTTTTTTATAAATACGCCTATAAATATTGATTAAGTTAACGACTTGATTTTATTACGTCTATATTATTAAGTCCGTCGCAGCATCCGCTTGCTATAGATAGAATCAAATTTTTCGTAACAATCTCAATGTCGATAACAATAAAAAGCAAGTTAATAAAATATACATAAAACTTTTACAAAGCTACCTACATCCTTTTCAATTACTGTTTGTATGTAACGTAATACAGTACTACGGTTGTACCTGCATATATAATGTTTATTACCTACAGACGGCACCTTTCATGAAGTTAAAAATATAATGCTAATACAAGGATGAGACATGATTCTAGTAAGAAATTCTTTTAATCCTTGCTGTTTTCATAGTTTTGAAGTCACACCAATTTTTAATGTACTGAACAATTTACAAGGTTATGTTATACAAACTGAATCTCAATGAGGTTGTATCTAATATACTTAAATATACCTAAATATCAATCTTCACCTCTGGTTACAAGTGGTGGTTGAAGGACAGATATACTTATATATGTTGTAATACTGCTGATCTATTCTATTTATTTATTGATTCTAATTAATTTTATAGTGATTATTGTAATGATTTCGGAGATAGGGATTTTCAATTTTTTCTCGTATACATAGATCAATAACATAACAACGCAAATAATGCATTATTGTACTTGCTACCTAAAAGAAAAGATGGGGGAACTAACTAAATAACTATACATGCTCATATCTTTTTTTGTTATCAGTGGAAAGGCCCATATCTGGTTTTAATTGTTCTTGTAACGCAGCATTCTTATGATTTTTTTTAACTCACCAAAATAAGAAATCCTCAATTATGTGACGACGATTTTGATGAACCTTTTTATTTAATCTTTCGAAAAATGTACGTAAAGATGATGCACCTCGTTACAGGTTAAACAAGTGCCGTATCAAATTCTGGAATAAAGTAATGACATCTGGGTGCAATACGAAGTTAGATAGTCTAAAGTCTTGCATGTTGCATGAGCGTACTGTTCGTAACCACGTCATCATGTTAATTGCGAAAATTACTCGCATTTACAAAAGAACTTTCCGCCTTGCACGCTTTGAATTATTGATAAGCCACTTTAATACGTACGTTGAAAGAGAATCACTTGGAGTGACGTTTATTGTAGTCTTAAAGGCGATTACATAAGTTTGAATAAGGAATTAGTCAATTTGCTTTATTTTTTTTTAATATAAATAAAAAATATGAATACAAACTCCTTGTTTTATATATTTGACTTTCTCACAATAATTAAAAAGCATAAATTTGTTTACCGGAATATTAGTCCAGGTAGTTAATGTTAATAAAATTTATGCTAAGGTCATTATCAATTTTGAAAGTGAATTTTACACCTATCGTAAGAAACATTGTGTACATTTATATGACTAAAATTTATTGCTCAAATTCTTAACTGATTTCTTGTAATACATAATGGTATATCATAACATATTCCATGCGAGTTTATTAAATATTTGGTTGATTTACTTAAAAATAAATAATACAACACCGTGAAATTATTTAAACAACTAAGGAAGTTTATGCGCAACCAATGTTAATAACCTCTAACCTTTTTATTAAAAAAAAGAAAAAAGATATTGCGTAACAAAGCGAGCCATATAAAATTCACCATTAAATTACAATGGTTAATGCCTTTAATGGCTGGGAAAATTTATGTTAAAAACTGAATCAAATACTCATTACGGTCACGTAGCTTCCCCTGACGAATGAATCTTTGGTAATTCCGATCTACATAATAGTGCCGGGATATTTAGCGTAACGTTTCAACTTTATGAACCCTTAGGAACATCGTTAACAAGTGCATGGAATATAACAAAAAATAAATAAAAACTATTACGAATGAATTAACGGTTCAAGAAGTAAGTCTAAATGTACAGAATGTGTTAGACAAGAGACTATAATAATATTTTTTTTTTACTATATTGCATTAGAAATATTATATTCTGTATGTATGATTTTTGTACCAACTGCATAGTATTCCAATTTCAGAGAAAGATTAAAGAAATATACGGATTTATACGGAATTTGAATCAACGCCTATGCTTACTTTTAAAACTTAAATTTTTTTGTGGTTACTTCAGGTTTTTTTTTTAATTTGACATTAAATGGCACTTTTATAGTGAATATCAATTGAACGCTGAAATTTTAATGTGAATTGTGGCTACACTATAGAGGTCACTGAACCCAAAGTCAATATATAAAAATTAGTTTTTTCACGATAAAACTTGAAGGCTTCGAATTAAATCATCTTTTGTATAAATATAGTTCTAGTCACCGTCTTGTAATAATTGTTATCATAATTTATTAATACACACGGTATCTTTACTTTTGAGTAAAATTTTTGACGGAGGTATTAAATATAAAAATATTATGTATCGTTCAAATATTCAAATTTAACATAAATTTCGTACTCGATTTTGACGTTGCCGCTTTCTGTTTAATTTAGTTCGTGAGATGTCGGTTTCCCTGTCCAAAAGCATCTTTGAAATGAACGGCCTTGACCTCCTCGAACATTCCAGCGATGGCAGTGCAAGCAAAATCTTACGCACTTAGATCTGCGCTCGTTCTACAGATTATAAATAAAATAGAATATAATTTAATTATACACCAAATAAGAAACATATGAAAATTGATTAAATATATTTAGGCATTAATATATAATTAATGCCAAAATGTACACCTTCGATAAAAAAAATTAAGTATTATTAATAACAATAATGTGATCCCCGTATCGTGTTATTGTTAATAAAATAAAAAATGAGTACTTATTAAAAATCTCACAGGAACATGACGGTCCGTTTATTCGACCTGTTGCGCATAGATGTGGTCAACAACCTCAATATTTGCCGCTTCCAAGGTTGCTTAGGTGACATTGTACCACGCAATTGCGCAGGCGTTCATACAGTGCACACGTACACAGATAGAAATGTACACCAATACACGTGCACTTGCGTTTGGACAGTATCAAATACGAACATTAATATACTAGTGAGAACATAGATGGTGTTACTTGCCTTTAGAAACTGCGCAATGCATATTATTAATGTTTTTTTTAGTATCCACGGAGTGCATATGAACTCGTTCAAGGTTATATAAGTTCGTGTGCAGAGGATGGACTAATAACGTCCACAATCATTATAAGACGAACAAATATGTAATCACTTTTTAATATTTTTGTTAATTTATTAATATTACGTTAGCATTGAAAATTTATCGTGTACTTTGTTGAAGACTTAATTGTATAATGTTTAATTATTATTGCAGATTTTAAAAAAGGAATTCTATGTCACTAAATATTTTCATTTTATATTTGTTAACACTGTTTATTATTGTATAATATTGTTGTTCTAACAAATACATAAATGCATGATTCTACATAATAGACAAATAGTTTTTCAGTAACAGTTGAACCCTTTGCGGACGTATTAAATTTTTATATAGATATATTCCATTGATAGAAGCAAAGGTATTGGGGGTCCTGAATTGGTTAATCAGATATTTAAGTTCCTTTAGAAAAAGTTTAAACGGATACATAAATGAAAACAGTAAAATAATTGTATGGTTCGTTACTGTGTTGGCGGAGAGCAGATGTAAAGCCAGAATGATAAAATGGCATTGGTGGCAGAAAGTAGACATATGCAAAGGCTTTTACCTAGACGCACACTAAATTATAAACGATATTTTGCATTTCATATCTAAACAATCCAGTAACAGTAACTAAAAACATTGGTGGATTATTCTCCATCAATTTTTATAAGATCGTTTCATTTTGTATTTTTTATTGTAAAAAATTAATAATACAAAAAAATATGGGTTCTAAATTTAAAGAAGATATAAAAAAAATAATGATAATTAAAAGCACATAATCAAAATCGTATCGGCCACAACAGATTAATAATATATTTACTACCTATCGGAAATCAATGAATTGAAAAAATTGTCTGTATATTGGATAGCAATAGAAGGAATTATAATTTTTGTTCAATTTACTTAGTGTAAGTATTGTTTATACCGACTTGGAAAATTTTCAACCGTTGAGAAAAAAATGAACTAAATTCAAATAAAAGATAATATAATTACATTTCATGAAAAATAATAGTATTGCAAACCACTGCGCCACTGAGGTAACCTTAGGTCTTGAAGTGACCAGGTAGAAAGTGGTGCGGTATGAACATCCTAACCTATAACAATAAGGCACCAGGGCATGTTGTTACCTATCTAAACATTTCATTGCTTTGTTGCATAAAAATAGTCATATGAAGGAACAGAGTCTGCATTATGTACATATACTGTAAGTTATTGTAATGCGCGATTTAAAATGTTGAGTATAGTCGCTTTCTACATAGATAACGACTCTGAAAAATCGACATAAACTTAATGTCACGATGTAAAGTGACGCGAACGCGCTGAAGTGATAAACAGGCGGTTAGTGACGCGTTCTACGTCTGTGAGCGATCGACGAAATCCGCGAGATGTCGCGGGATAGATTTTATGCCGCACACTGTATAATGTGCTTGGTTAATGGCGAAATACAACGTTCGAAGTGAGAGTTGAGTGGTACATTTTTGTAAATAACGCTTTTAGAAACAAAGACGAAATGTCTTTATTAAATAGGATTTGTGCTATAACTTTAAGACGACAGACGTTTACAAGTCAGTACCTCTGAGGATAACTGAAAACAAATTTAGGGGTTTTTTGTTGTTGTGAAATTGTTAATAATGTTCAGGAGTATAATAATCTTATCAAATCATACACTTTTATATTATCATCCTCTAAATTAATATCTAAGCAGTTTTAACATAGTTCTATACGCAAATGCGTTACACACAGTAAAAAATGATAAAACAAATAAACACGAAGCATTTAGATAAATTCACGACATTGTTTACTCCAAAAAAATTATTGATCGACATTAAATTTAAACTCATTAAACCCAAAGATTTATCAGAAATTGTTAATTAGTACGAAATAGTAGACGATGGTACTCACACTGACATAAATTCATTCCACTCTAAACAGAAAAAAAAGAATTGTTTAAATCGCTGCGATTTAATCAACAGCTTTAAAATCACACATCATTTTTTCGCTCTTGTTTGCTGCTTTATTTTTGATAAAAAAAAATCACATGTCCAAGTTCCAGGTTATATTATATCTTCTCAGACGAAGAAAAACCCGTCAAGTCCGCCCTAAAATTACTATAAATTTTTACAAAAATATATAAAATCAGTTATTTCAAAATGGCCGGCTTTCGTTAATTTTGACGACGAAGGCGATATTTTGAAGTTAACAATGGAATCATGGTAGTTATATAAGCATGCCTACCACGTTTAAATCCGTTTATTTCGCATTCATTAGATAACTAGCTTTACATTTTATCCCAGCGCAACCGGTTCGAAGGGCCTTTATTATCGGTTAGTGGACGACCTTCGTAAGTTTTTGTCTGGCACTGAATGCTTCCGCTTATTTTGTATGATTTTTTGAAAAAAGCCTGAAGGTAATTCCGCGTACGCGGTATTAGGTAACTTAAATGATAAAATATAACATTGATTAATTAACGAAGGACGTACTCGTACCTACGGGTGCTGTGATGTTTTTAATACTTTTAATAAGATTAAATTCGATTTTATTAAATGAAGCTATATAAATGTAAATAATTTTATTTGATTAAATAGTTTAAACTAACACGATAAAATCCGTAATTTTTGCTTTACTAAATGTTTATCTAAATAACATGAAATCATTATTTAGAAGTTTGAATTGTAAAACAGAAACATAAATAACAGTTTCAACAGAAATTATATACCAAAATCATTGTTTTCTATCTTCCTACTTTTATGGTTTTGTATTTCATATGTTTACGGGGTCCACATTAAGATACACTCATAATATAATTGCTGTGTTTCGGTAGTCTTGTATATAAATAGGATTATTCTAGGCAAATGCGCTTAACCATCAACATCCTCATTGTAATCGGCTTCACTGTCTATCACCATAGGAGCAATGTGTTTCTGAAATTAAACTCCATTATTGTCGATGATTTATAAGATTTATTTTCATTTCAGAGAACTTTACAAAGAATGTAAGCCTCATTAAGAAATAACATTAGAAAATCTCGAACATAATTTTACCAATTTCCTATCAAGCATGCAAATTAATCGGATTTCGGGAGCCGACCGGTCGCCGGTTATCCAGGGGGCCGGATATACTGGAGAGGCGGTTATAATTTTACCAGACCGTTCCTCGTTTTTCAACTGAGCGCGCACCGTTGAAGGCAAATTGAATTTTTTGCTAAGCTTCAACGGACTAATTCAGATAATGCGTTTAGCGCGATGCATGCTGCACTGCAGCCTCCAGCAATTTGCGGCCTGTAGATCGCTGAACTATTAATTTGCAGTGCACTTCTTTCCTTTAATTTTCTTTATTGAACATATTCTAATATTGGAAATTACCCTTTTTTATAACCGTGATTCAGAACCACTTGTTCAATGTATTAGATTAAATTTAACGAATCTAAAAGTAAAGTCGTGTTTCTAGTTTATGCTTTGTTAAGAAGCACAATTCTACAAGAGTCCATGTACGGACCCTTAAGTATATACAGCATTTGAAACACAAATATTTCATACTAACCAATTCTTATCATTTTATAGCGCCGAATGACTGATAAGTACAATGTCAACCAGACATGAGAATATTTCTAATATTATCAAATGTACGTTGTTAGTTAAATTTAATTGAATTCAATTGAAAATACAGTTGATGTAAGTTTCTCTCCTTGAAAGATTCCGTAGCTCTGAAGTTTAAAAGGTTAAATAACAAAGGATATATGTCACGTCTGAAGTGTGAAATTTTGATACATTCTAATGGAAATATTTACTAGAAGCGTGAATGGAAACAAATGCTTATTTCTAGTTATCACAAAGTAACAAAAGACCTTTTTCGTAACCTAAAAATAACACCAGTTTAGACTGTCATGTCGTTAAAATCATTTACCTATGCACGTGAGTTTATGTGCGATGATAACGGAATACTAAACAATGTAATATCATGCTAAGTAATATCCCATTATCTATGATATCACATATCAATCCAAACAGTTTGTGAACACCTGTTCCATCGCATGGTTGAACCCTTATTCGAATTCTAAGTGAGTCACTATTCAGTTGCAAATACATCTTTCCAATTGTAATAAAAATGTTTGAGACGTTAATAACAATATGCCCAATGTCATTACAAAATCATATAACATGACGTATTACATGATTTAGTATTTTAATTCTTTGATTTTCAGATAATTAAATTTAGGGAAAATGAATAAAGACACTTCTAAAAAAACTAAAAATAGTGATAATCTTTTTAATTTCAATTTTTTTTTAATTTATCTTAGAACACCTAAATCAATTTTCATAAAAATTATATTTTTCAAGTATGGTCTGATCAAAAAATTAAGGACTGTTTACTTAAAGTATTTTAAGTATTACAGCTTTAACTAGTCCTTTAAACAAAAAGTTTATATAACTCACCAATACGCGATGTCAGTGCGAAACATAAACGTACCTGTAAAACGAAATAAAACCTTAAATTTAATGTAAACAGATAAAAATCTGCTCCTATTCATAAGTATGCTTTACCATAATGCATGGTGTGGTATCAAAAATAATTTCAAGTTTTTTAGATCCGAAGTAAAAAAAAAAGTATTTTAAAAACACGTTCCATGTCTGGTGAAAAAACATTTCGAAATACCTCCAATATACCATAATGTTTAACCAATAACAATTTTTTTTTATCCTTTCTTAACGTATGACTAAGCATAACTTTTAATAAAGTAGACCAATTTAGATGACGCAAAGATAGAATCATAAAATTTTTAAAATTTTCAACAGTTAAGATCGGGCAATAGAAAAGTTTAATTTTAAACCTGTTAAATTTTGTTACAACTTTGATTATTTTTCCAGCTACTATGATAGTCAATTATTTGTGTTAATGTATTATTTAGGTAATATGTGACACTTGATGTTATTATTAAAAGAATCTTCATATTCATAAACCTGAAGAATATGTTACTTAATGTTTACTCGGTAGACTATAACTTATGTGCAACTATTGAATATGACCATGAACTTGACTTTTCGTGTCTTGAGTGAGTTATCGCTTTAAACGAGTGGTATTGTTTTTTATTCGTTGAAAATCGTTTGGAATTTTTTAATGTTTTCACGAGAAAATCTGTATCAGTTTTCTCAACCATAATTTTAACCTTACTAAATAATCTACATTTTTCTTTATAATTGAAATTTAACCTTTTAGTAACAATTCTTCACCTGCGTCTAAGGGTGATGTTTTATTACTACAACTTCCACTTAATATCATCAAGTTAAACGTTAGAAATTTTAACAATGTTACTTCTGGTCACTGGCATGATAAACCCTAAGTAATACTGATAAAGTTCTTTAAGAAATAAATCTGCGGAAACTTCTATTAAATACTGTTGATTGTCGAAGATTTCCTGCAGTCTAGTTTGGTCCGGTAATCGCCGCTGGAGAAATGCCAAGTATGCAATTTTGCATAAAGCTTCAAAACGAATTTAACAAAAAGGTAAGAGGAGTAAGTTTTTATATTATCTTCGTTTCAAATCTATTACTAAAATCGTAATTTTATGTACGGTTGTCAACTACAAATAGAGATACTAAAGTGAATTTAGAGTTCATGTATTTACTTCGTATAATAATTCATTTTTCTCTTTATCGGTTACTGGTAAATTTTGGTCGGTAGACTCGTACGATGTGAAAATTTATCAACTCTTATCACATTCTAAATTCAAAACTCAATAATCGTATGATAAAGTTTATCTTTTCACGAAGTCACCGCCATGGGGAGTGAATATTTTAAGATTAAAGGCTTTTTATAATAATACAATTGTATTGGTACATTTATTATTTGTTTTAGATTCGTGTCGAGTTCAAAAATTGATCAAAAGAAAATTAACTCCAGTACTAATAGACAGTGGCTAGCAAACACATATAGACAAAAATAATATGCGATTTTAAAATTCTCACAAATTTGTGACAAAGCTACAAAGTGTATTTGCGATTTATTAGTATTAAAACCAAAAAATACCATATAGATAATACAAAAAAATTCTATGTAATGAGTAACTCGACATGTAGCATGTTTTCAAGATTCACTAGTAAGGTAAGCCAGAGGCTTCGTATTTGAATGTCCGTTTGGCAAACTAATTAATGTGTGTAATATATGTAGATGATATTCAACGCGGAAGTCATTAACGATTTGCGGCCTTCACTCACCCGGGACTGAGCTTGTATTACTAACGCCCTATTTCCCCTATGACGTGACGATGCGTGCCCAATAATCATATTGACCGCATCCATTCCAACACTAGTTCACGAAACCGTGAAATATTGACATATTTAATACAATACATATAATGCTCGCTGATGAGATTAAAGAAAAACCTCCTTGGCATATTTCTAAATATAGTAAATACTGACTGATAATACGAGACGTATCGTTCTAAAAGTCAGATGTAACAGATAAGGCATTAAAGAATGTGTATTTTTTATACAGCTTTTAAGATTTTTAGTTATTGTGTATTAACCAGTGGAGCCATGGAATATATAATAGAAAAAATATATAGAATTATATAATTATAGAATTAATTATAGAATTACCTCCATTAATAATTTAAAAATTATTAATGGAGGTAATTCCATTAATAATTTTTAAATTACCATCATAATATCAAAATAAAAAAATGGGTATGATGTGGATGTGTTGTGAGCCTCACTCGCAAAGACCAGCACTAAGTTTGGAAAAGTCAGAAGACGTGTAAATGATAACTAAATATACAAACTTTAAGTTTTTTCAACAACCATTATAAGTGAATAGGACTAATATTAAGTGTTCAAAATAGCTATATGCCGCATTGCTTTTTTTACTTGATTATGTCTTATTTGTATAGAAATTAAATTCCACTTCCAAGAAAGTCTTCTCTTTGACTGTTGCGGGTACTGCTGTGCCGGTTATTCAATATAAAACTTAAAAATACCCACATTTTATATGTTTTCCAAAATATGCACAATAAGTAGCATTTCTTTTCAAGTAAAAAATATTTTACTATGATATTTTAATAATAGCTATTGCAAGGAATCTATATCATGCGGAGATATAAGGCTGTGTTGGGCTCGTAACATATTTTTTTTTGTGTAAAAGATAGAAAAAAAACTAAACTTAAATTTTACATCGGCAATAGTAAAATTATAAATGTATATAACTCTCGACCACTCGACGGGTATAAATATTAAAGCCAAATGAAAAATGGTATTTAATGGCTAATGCGCAGCTATGCTGCCAAACGTAAGTATTCAAACACGCCGAATTTCAAACTCACAATCGTAACATTAATGTAGATTTAAAGCTGAATTTACATGTAATTTAAAATAGATTGTTACGTAATGACGCTGGTTTGGTGATTAGAGGTTATTATCTAAATAAAAAGGCGCGAAGCGTTCACGACAGTAGTGGCAAGGCCGCTGAGCACGTGGACGAGGCGCCTGTTGCTAGTCGTGCGTCCCTCACCCCGCGCCGTGCCCCTCTCACTCAGCCACGCCAAAGCGTAAAGGGCGATGTTGCCGTTCTTACGCGTACTTACGCCGTCTGTGCTGCTTCATTAAAATGAAACGTTCGCTACTCTTATGACATTTGTTTTTAATAATGTTTTTCTAATTAAACATCATTGTGAATATTTGTAATAATAGGTATTACACAAAAGTTAAATATAATTTAATGGCAACGGAGTCATGTGATATATTGTCTTTTGTGTGAATATTCAAA
The DNA here is from genome assembly GCA_018245475.1 of Pharmacophagus antenor. Taxonomy (NCBI): domain Eukaryota; kingdom Metazoa; phylum Arthropoda; class Insecta; order Lepidoptera; family Papilionidae; genus Pharmacophagus; species Pharmacophagus antenor. The sequence goes on along the minus strand of DWQX01001303.1, from coordinate 18,031 downwards.
AATAATAAATTACACCGTTCATGGAATACTCATAAATGTTCTTCGAATCTTTTCAAATGAACTTCGATTTTTGTGGGAACTAAGCTTGTAATACTATTATTTAATATTTTGAATTAGTATAAGAATTTATCAGTGTCGAATTAATTTAAACTAAATTTTAGAAGCAACTGTTTCAAAAAATCGATAGAAAATAAAAGCCAAGATATTGCAATTTTGTTATGATACATGATTGTGTGACCAATGTTCCTGTTGTTGGTTTTTTTACAATCGACAGCAAATTGTTTATTTGGATTAGGTTCGTACTGTTGTAAGACTTACTACCTCGAAAAATTAGCTAGTTTTCTTTATTTTTGTGATAAGTTAATAAGGGATATTCACCGGCAAAATAATTAAAGTAGTAGTAGTCCAAACATATAAATTACAATAAATTCAAATCTTTTTTTTAATTTTTTTTTTGGGACTTTTGTCACAATCGAAATCTAAATCTTAATTCCTACTGTATAATAATATAAGGTGTAGAGCATTTAATAATCTTTCACCAGCATTTGTGATAATCTTCTATTGGAATGAATTTTACTTTTGGTTCAGTAACTTAAAACAAAAAAACCATCGCCAAATTGTTTTATACTCATTCCAGACGATTTTTTATTTTGAGAGGATAAAATTTTTTTATGACTATTCTATGGTGTTATAAGTCAAATATATCTTTTGTACTACAAAAGGACAAGAAATATATTATGAATAACGATTTATTAATACGACTAAATGGTATGAACATAAACCAAATTAAATCTGATTAAAAGCATTTAGTCTGGCAAATATTTTCTGGTACATGCGGTGCACCAGGAGTTAACGTTTCGTTTAGATGTTAAACTAGTGATTTATTTATATCAAATGTTGTAAGTGTTGTACAATAAACCTCTAAATCCCGTGGACATCTGCGATCTTCGTTAAAGTAAATAAATAATAATTTTACAATGAAATTGATTGAACATATATTTTGTCCAGGTCAATTAAACTTAATAAGATAGTGTTTACAATATTAACTACCACGATATTTTTTTTTTATTTTAATTCCATCCTTTTATCCCAGTGATAAAAATATGGTTTTTGAAAAGACTAGCGGTATGGATTTTAAGACGTAAGAATTTGATATAATTCTACATTGAATGTTCATTACAGATTATACTTTTTGTTTCAATACTTAATATAATGTTATTAATAGTTATGTTTATTATTAACAGATTACTTTCCGCAAAGTTACAAATAAATTTAAATGCTATTCGTAGATCAATTTGTCATAATTTATATCTTTTTCCTCTTATTATGAGAACAGCTACTATTAAAGATAAAAAAAGTGGTACATTTTCTTTTGTTCAATGCTATAAAACATCCAAAAGAGGATAATTGTAAATACTTATTGAGGTAATTATTTAAGACAATTATAATTCCATGACTGTTAAATTTTTTTAGACGATATGGTTATGGTCAAACCTTTATTGATGTAACATTTATAGGACTTGATCTGTGGAAATTCTAAAAATTCTTAAAAAAAGTGAAAGGCACATAATGATACAGCTTGTATTTCTGTCAAACAATAACTCCAAGTATTTATACTATAATTTATAAACACACATAAAAGATGAGACATCATAGTCTAAGCGATTTATCACAACTTAAAATGCACAAAAGCGTTGCTTTTGGTGTATATTTTCACATTTGAAATGGTACCAATTCTTAATACACCAAATGGTTGCCAGTCGGGCGTGTCTTTACTATCTCCTCAAACATTCTTCAAAATTAGACTTTGAATAGTAGTATAAAAGTTAATAAAAATATATATTTGATTTTTTCTGATTAAAAGTAATAATAAGAACCTATTTATAATATCAATGAAATATAAAGTATATAAATTCTTATAAATACTTATATTATTTGATAATGATAAAACAAAATGCAGTATCCGAAAAAGCAACAATAGAAAAATAAAAGAAAGTGTAAGTATGCTGACGCATTTGGGCGCAAAATAATGAAAAGGAAACAAATTATTCAGTAAATTCTATGCAGAGAAGAACGCAGTTCTATAAATAAAGAGGAAAAATAAATACGAACCATAGTCAATGGCCTGCTTTAGAAATCCGAACGTTAAACTCGTTTCAAATGTAATGATTATTAAAAGGATAAGATAATAATTAGAGCGTTAATTTAGACGCATTTCCCATCGATACATAAAATTACAATTTATATTTAATTATCAATTAGCCTTGCGGTGGTTACTGACGTAATTGCAGCGTATTGTATCAGCGACTCCATAAATGTTGCCTCAAGGTGAAGTTCAATTTATAAAAAAAAATTATGAGATGAAAATGTAATCACTATTTAGGAATTAAATTATTCGAATATACGTACATACGATTTACAATATTTTTTTTTTGCATGGAAAACTTTAAAAGTACTTCGTTTTGTACCAGAAAGAGACAAGTTCGTTTACGCCTTGATATATAGGCCTTGACCTAAGCTCCATCGTCAGTAGAAGGAAGTTATTTTTAAATTTATATCAAAAGCTAATTCATGCTTCAAGCAAGTTTAGTCACTATTATAATTGACTATAAAATCACAAATTAATGGAAATTAAGCTTAAATAGACACGTTTGCTGTCTGTGGTAGCATTATGTGAGTATTGAACCAATAAAGTACGACTCACTAACTTGGGCTAGGCGAGCACCACGGCTATAGTAAATTAGCAAGCAATCTAATAGTAATGAAATGTTACAATTTTTAGAACACTACATCGTGTCTAACAGGAAATATCATAGAATTAAACATTTTTGCTCATCTTTTACTTTTTAAATGAAAAAATTAATATTAACATTAAAAATGTTAATATTATTAATACAAGTTGATATGAAGTGGGCACGATGCAGTATATTTACTTGCGTATTCATACAGATTATAAATAGTTCCATGTCCTATTTTAAGGTAATGTTCAATAATATTAAAATATATTAAATACTACTTAATGACACGTAAAAATAGTTTAAGCCTGTAATTATTAGTTTCGCTTTGTCTCTATTATCCTGGTTAGAGTAAACGTAGCTAAAGAATCAATTGAATTCGGTCAGTATACCGTTATTTCTTATTACATGCACCCTGAAGTCCCATTCAGGATTATCGTAGTGAACAGCTAAGTGTGACATGTGGCCACAATTTGTCCTTGATCGCCGTCCAACAAGCGATATCAACATGATTCTTTTCTACTTAGCTGAGCTTTAATAATAACCGATTGGTAATTGATGGCTGTAAAGTAGGGTCATCCGATGACCCTATCAGCGAAATAGAGTTAGAAACGCAATAACGATGATAGTGCTTAAATATATTGAAATATGGGAATACAAAATCCGTTCATTTTGCATTTTAATGAAAACAATACATTATATTAAAATGTATAACTGTAAATCAACGGTACTGCCAAAAAATTTTCCCACGTTAAGGGAATAATAACAAATAGGTCCATTCGCAATAATATTTATTTGGTAAACAATTAACCGTTATGTAATACTTCATATATATACACTTCTGTTTTTATGTACTAACGTTTAACCTATTGACTGCCTCCGTAGTGCTGTGGTTTACCGCTTGCCTTGTAACGCAGAGGTCCCGGGTTGGAATCCCTCGGGCCCCAGAAGTAGTGGAGGCTGGATGGTAGTAAGTTTTTTTAACCCACAAGGCTAGCTGCCATCATCAGTGTAAATCTGCCGCCATAACATTGGGATCAAGTGCTAACCTATAACCGTTAAAAAAATAACGATGTTAGTGGTCCTAGTATATTTATGCCAATCCTCAGACATTGTTAAAAATATTCTCGTACTTGCACGTATGTATGCTTTTAAGTATTTAAACAATGTGATGATGACATTGAAATAGATTTACAAAGTGTACTTTTATTTCTAAAGCAAATATAACTGTCAGCTATGAAAATTTAACATGATTTTATTACTTTTTTTTTGTTTAACTTTAAATTTATGTAGTTTCTGATTAAACCGGACATGACAATATTTTCAAAACGACTATAACACAGAAAGGTAAAAAAAATATTTTAAATTGATTTATCCGAAAAGTTCAATGGAAGCAGCCGGGAAATTAGAGAGCGTCACCGTTGTCATAGCAACAGATGCGGCGCCCTCTAGTCGCCTGTGTACATTACAAAATATGTAAGGTACAAAAAAAAACATCGATAATGGAACGATTTAAAATCATTCAAATTGACGACGATTAATAAAAGTAAGACAAAACTAAGTAATCATAGGGTAATTAAAAAAAAAATAGAATTTTCATAGCTAATCTCGTCATGGTTTATTATTTATTTGTAGTTTACACTTCATAAATATCTTGAAAAATATACTAAGTAAGAGTGTATTATTTATGCATTCGACATTAAAAATCTAAAAGTACAGTAATTTTTTATCAAGTTTGTTTCCTAATGCCTGCACGCAGCATGCAAAGAACCTGTGTCTAGTACTACGAGAGCAATCCCTCAAGATGTAGAATTACATAGAAAATCTACGTAAACCGAAATATTATTATAATTAATACTTTCTATATAGTAGCCTTTTTCTTTAAATGTTTCGTTTGTGTATATAGGCCAAAGTTTACAAAACTTCATTTTGGTTCGTTAATAAATTATAAAATAATGAGTGGAATGTGTATCAATTGTTCACCATGATATTAAATCATGGTTTTTTTTAACATTTTTCTTTACAACAAGACATATACATAAACAAGACATTACTTCACAGTTTATTGAGTAATTTTAATGAATAGGAATTTAATTTTTTTTCCAATGAAGGATGACCTTGTTACGTTCATGGGACTTGTTCTACGCTCACTACATTATCTTCAATGCTGCAAAAAAAGTAACAATTTAAAATGACATTGCGTGCAATTCCTTAAAAATGTAGGTCGTAACCTGATGTAACGAACGTAATTGTTACATAATGCTATTCAAGGTCACACAAAAGCAGTTTATTTTGAAACAAACTTTGTTTTGACAAAATTCATTTTGTATCTTAGTCGCAGACCTTAAATAAATTTATTGTTTCTTAACAAAAACCCTTGTATAAAGTCCTATTTAGGACATTCTAAATGTCCTATTTACATAAAAAGTAAATATCTCTAAGAATACAAATTTAGGGCATAAGTGGAAATTTTTTAAAGAAATTTTCTTTTCATTAATTATGACTTAATTTTTGTTAACAGAATTTTTGTAATACAACGCTGAGATCTTTTTGTTGGCAATGGGTTAACACTTGACTAGAATTTTAAGTGTTAAGTTGCAATGATGCCGAAGATATGAAGCGCACTCGCCCGGTGTACTGTGGTTCTCGTAGTATAACTGCCGAAACAGAAAGTGACAACAGATTGACAATATAAGGGTAGTCAGCAAACTATCTTACCATAATCTACACTCAATAATTTAATGGCCGGCTGTGTAACGAATCAAGGTAAAACAAAAAATAACCGAAACTGATAGTCAATGCGCCACAGAAGTAACCGACACGAACACGGGAAAAAATCCTATGCAAATAAAAGAAAACACCCGAACATTAAAGAATCACGACGCCACGACTGTTGTAACAAACCCAAAATTGAGAAATAAATGTATAAAAAATCATACGTAACGCCTTAAGTATTTCCGTGAATACAACCTCATTTTGCTGCCTCTGCGTTTATGTACGGTCCATATATAAAATTGTAATTTTGTTTCGCATGCCACTGCTATGCTAAAGATTGACTATATTAACTAATTAAAAACGTTACACAAATTTCTATTTAGAAACACAATGCATTAAACAGTAAAATGATTTTTTATTGTCATCATCAGCGATCGCATAAACCGATAAAAAATCAGTATTTTTATTTATTGTTAACATAATCCGTACTAGTGATATTCCTTTCATTTTTATGATAAGATGTCTTGACAGAATTTGAGTCCATTTTTCTATGTATAAAACGGTTCGTCTTACAATTCGAAAAATTTTGTTTATGATTGAATTCATGTTTATTCTCCTGGTTTTTATTACATTTGTTTCCGTTTGTGTACATTATTATCTATATTATCACAAAACTACGTCGCACAAAATTCAATATTTTTGGCCTTGGGGACAATCTATCCGTTAAACTTAATATACACGGGTAAATTTCGATTGACATAACTACGATATATATAAAGTGATAGCTTTCGAGACGGTGACCTAGAATCGTCGATTCGTAGTGGAAAGTTCCACGGCTCGGTTTCCTGTCTCGTGGTGAGGGAGGGCTACAGCAGCGCGCATGCGTGCCTCGCGCACTTGTTGCAGAGTCTATCACGCCACGTGTTCCGAGCCTGTCCCGCTGTGGGAACTACCGCGGGACGACCAGATGCCTTTACACGCAATATCGTCACGATCTATAAAATTTGTTTTTGAAATTATAAACGCCATAGAAAGAAAAACTTGGATGGTTTGGTGGAAAAAAGTAGATCACTACGGTAACGAGAAAGTTAATTTCATAGTATTTTTGGACATAGATCTTACCCAAGGAATTTCGCATACCACATTCTTCGGTTATACTGTATTTATCTAGATTCTAATAACAGTTTAGCGCAGATTGTCGCGACCTACGCTTCCTTAGCCTACATGGTCACTCCACATTCCACACAAAAGTATTTACTAATATTTGAAAAGAGTTTACAATAAAATAACAAAATATTAATAATGGTCGACCGGTCACTCCACGGCGTCCATTTGCAATAATACAATAAATAAGATCATTTAATACAAATATGTTTTAAATATTATTTTTGGGTCTGCACGATATCGTTCGGTGTGCAGTGATAATAATACCACAATAGAATATGTCAATGTTGGATTGTGATCATTGTTTGCCTCTAACATTAGGTGATATTTTTCATTAATATTAAAATGAGGTCAATCGTTGTATAGATACATATGTCAATATGTATAAATATTTATGTGAAATACATAAAATTGGGTATAATCTACAGAAGAGATTGCAATCATCGCAGCCGTATGCGTCACCGACCATTTCTGGTTGTATGTGTATGGTTCATTGGCCCTTGAACGATTAGGGCTACCATTTTTATTGATTAAAGTTCGTCATACTCAGGGAACTTTGCAATAATGTATTTAAGAATTGAATACTTCATAGACAAAATACTAGTAAGAAAGCAATTTAATATTAAATAATTTATATTATTTAAATACGCTATAATTTATATGACAATTTGTTTTTATTATCCACATAAATAATATTAATAGTATTCACATTGTGGATACATTAGTCGTGGATGCGTCAGCTCTTTGCAAAGAGCAAAGTGAGAAAATAAAATGTGCGATAACCGCATCTGCGCTCCACCTACTGAGTAACGGTGAAAGAACTAAGTTTAAATAGATCGTAAACCGGTCATAAGTGTTACATCGCAAGGGTATCGAGACATGGCAGGGTTAAGTGGAGTTTAACCTGATCAATCTTCACGTTGCGTTAGGAAATTTTGCAACACGTGCCGTAATGCATCGGACTAACGTTTCGATAACTTTTAAGTGATTACAATTTAGACGACTCAACGTATTCGATTAATGCGTCAGTAATTATCCATTTTACTATTTTTTATTGATTATGGGCTAACACTTGGCTTCGATTTTATCTGATGTTAAGTGATAATGAGTCCGTAGATGGTTAAGCGTGTTCGCCTCGAATACATCTGGCTTTCACATGTATGAAAGCCGGAACACAGCAATGCTTCTTATGGCGGCAGATTGACATTGAGGGTGGTAGCTAGCCAGGCGGATTCGAAAAACCCTATGACCTTACAAACACCACTTCTGTGACCCGGGACCTCCGTGTTACAAAACAAGCGGATAAACCACTGTGGAGGCAGTCAATGTTTTATAGCTATTGTAATTATTTGTTCCCCTTCTTGTCGCGAAAAACAAATCAACACGAATATTAATATCAATTTTACTCTAATTTAATACAAATTTATTACAAAAAGAATACAAAACAAAGGTTTATTTAGTAACTGCCTAGCTATTGAATATACACTGAATCGGAAAAGATGCATCGAAAATGTGTGGGCAAACCATTAGAGATAAAATTATAATACAGTTCGCTAAACGCTTCTATAGATGGTTGTAACATGAATTTAAGTCGTGTAATAGGGGTGTAATATCGGTAAAATGTCATACCTTATACGATACAGTAATGCTGCGCGAAGTTCACGGTCGAGTCATTAGTTCGTTGGTTTTTTATTATTTTTTACGATAGCAATATCAACAAAACAAAAAGTATAAAAGCCTCAAAGACGAATAATCTAATTTACCACTGCTGTTTACGAGGTATAATATTTCTCTATTGTAATTTTATTTTACAATATTTCTAAGGAACTGGATAGGATTGATATGCAAAAATCAGCAAACATTTATGTCTTACGACGAATACGGGTCTCATTTTTATAAAATAAGACAAAAACACATCATTATCTGATGACCAGTGATTGGAATAGGCTAAATATAGTTACCTAAACTTTTAGGAACAGAGTCAAAAAGTAGAGACTTCCTTAATTTTTTTTTACGGGATATCTTCTGGACTTTAAAAAATATTAGTAATTTTGTAAAACAATTAAATTCTGAAAATAAATGTTTAATAATATTTTATTCCGTACATCTCCGGCACTTAACATTTACATTAAAAATGTAAGTTTTGTAAAAAAATGGATTTTACCTTAGTTTTTGTCGTAATACAATCGGTAGGTATAAATAAAAAAGTTTGCATGTTGTTGAGATAGAGTAATACTTAATCTTTTAGAAAATTAGTCTATTCCACCAAAATTAACGAAAAATACCAAAACGATTTAAACGAAGTTTAGTTTCGGAGAAACGGAGAAACAGCTCTGGTCGAAGATAACGAAAAATGGCTTATTTAATATTACTTCGAAACGGGTCACGGAATGTTATGCAAATTTACAATTGTTACATCTGAAAATGTAGAAAATCATTTTCGGCATATAAATGAATATCATCTAATAAGCAGACTAGATTAAAGCCGGAAAATATAGGAAAAATAGCACTAACAATTTTATATATATGTATTGTCCTGGAAGATGTGCCGTAAAAAAAAATAATTTTAAGTAAGTCTCCACTTTTTGACTCTGTTCCTTAAAGTTTAGGTACCTTAAAATATATTCAGTATATTCCGATCACTGTTGATGACATGAAATTTAGTTTGGGCTGGACGTATGTAAAAATTCTTTTATTATTAACATAAATGAAATTTAAGTATTGCATGGGTCAGTTTCAATCATGTAATTTTATTTTGTGAAAAGTTTGTAGAAATAATGTTTAGTTACAATAGTTTTTTAAAAATATTCATTATTCGTCACATCAAATATCACCAATACCAATAAAGCGCAAATCGAACAGGAAGACGTTTCACACTCAGCATTTTAGTGTACGTAAGTATACAATAAGTTCTTGACCAATGCAAAACTTTAACATTTTATTCTCAAGGTCAACTACTAACTTGCGTAATACGATCCCATTTTAACATTAAATGCTAACAAGTGGCCACACAATAAAAAAAATCTCACTTTGTAACTTAGGGCTCAAGCGTAAATATTACGTAGTTAGTTATGTCAAGTTGGATATTTTATTACTTCCTAGTTTTAGCTAAGGTCTAAAAAACTTTCCGTTCAATAATTCATAGCGCACCAGAATGCACCATAATAAATTTCTTTTAATTTTTCAAATTGCTTCTTGGCAGTGTTACCAACTATTGCCAACTGTATCGCAATGGTTAACAACGAAATATTAAAATATCGATTGATAAAACTGCTGTGTTATATCTAACATCACTGTCTCAATCAAACATACGTTCCATAAATTTTTCTCCCAATAGAATAGTTAAAATAGACTTTGATTAGAATGTAAAGAAATTAATGTCTCTCTTATCCTTATTTTAAGCGACGTTATTAATAAAATAACGCCAATCATTTACTCTTGCATTAATAACATAATTTATCAAACGTTTCTTTTCACTTTGCCAATAATATTAACATTAACCCTTTGCATTTATTTTATTTTCGTGGTAGTTGGATATCAGCTTCAAAATCAAAGTAATTTACAGTGGTAAAATTGAACATATTACATTTATTATATATATATATTATCATAATCTTGTCACTTTTGAAAATAATTTTCAACATTCAGAAATATTACCTGTTAGTTCTGTCACCACCATTATAAAAGGGCTAACAAAGAGATGGAAACTGCCTAGTTATAAATTTTGTACTTCGCTCCTCAACGCTTCATCAAACAGTCATCCTAATATTATCGAAAGGATTTTCCTCCAAATTAGACCACACTTATCGTGTACTGCGGTTTTCCTGTCTAGCTATACATTATAGACTATGACACGAGTTAATTTAACTCTGCGTGTAACAGTTGAATGTCGTCTAAACGTTTTGCACAAGAAATGATAGTTTATATATTATAATTCTGATAATGGTTATGGGACAAGGGGACAATGGGACGCTCAAATAAAAAAAAGTGAAGAAATTATGATTTTTTGTGCTAAAAACCTTGCATGCAAAAGAGCCTTGCAACCGTTATAATTTTACATTTTTAAAATACAAAATATACGTGTCCACGACTAACTTAATACGATTGTTACTTTCTAAAGCTTTGTAAATAATTCGTGTCGTTTTATAACATATTTCCTTACATTTATTTGTAGTTATTCAATATTTACTATGATTTTTGTTCGTTCACACTAAAACCTGTATTTTTTAATGGCTTCCCAAAAGTACAGCTGGTTATAAAATTCCCTTATATGTATACATATATTTACATTAATGACACAAAGTTCAGTAACACCAAAACTAATCAGTAAAAAATGTTATGTTACATTTACTACCGAAGCCAGGTGCCAAGCACAAAATGCGGCTAACGGAACTGAGTATACTGTACATAGGTCTTGTTTTAAAGAACGATACATACAGCGTAACATCATTGCTAAAAATGTATTTTTGTCATACAAGCTTGTATAGCTCTGTACATTTATAAATTTTAATTCCCTTAAATGTACACAGATTTATAGGTTTAGTATACGTATCTTGCTAATTTTATCATACAAAAATTGAAGATGTAAGTTGTTGCAATTTTTTTTCTTTTAGTTTTGTAATAAAAAATAAGATTATATAAATTTAGATGTCTAATTAAATTATTGTTTAAATAAAGTTGTTTTAATACAAATGCGTTTTATCACGGTACCAGAGTCGCCTTGCCTGATTTTTAATCCTATGTAGTAGTATTACAAGTATTGTTGTTTTGCACTAAGAATTTACCTGTCGTAGTGCGACGCGTACCGTACAATTAGTGCTTTCAATTGTATGCATAGCATCAAATCACAGCGGTTCTAGCGTGTGTATTCCGAGAAACAGTTCAACGGACTATAAACATTGCAATAGAACGCAATAGTGTCTATTTTATCGTGTACTGTTTGTCCGTTTCGATGAGTGCGTTATCACTCTATTACTTCGAAGGCGGATGTTAGGTTATTAATAGATAGTCAATCAACCTGCTCATAATTGCCTTATGATCGCGTGGATAGCTACTACCTCACGACCGGACAAATTTGTATAGGTGTTCAATCAATTGATTAAGCCGATAACTAATTGCAGGTCAGAAGATCTCGTACAGAATTTTATAGTGACAATAACTAAAAATGTCACATATGTATTATATATATATATTAAACATTATAGATGTTTTGAATATATCTTCAATCATTACGTATCTAAAATATAACTACATTAACACGTAATGCCAAATCTCACAATATTTTTGGAATGTTAAATAGAAAATGAAAGACATGTTAAAAAAATAAACATAAAAAAATTTAAAAACCTATTAAGATTTAATGATGATTTAATTTATTACATTTTGGAACAATATCCCACCGCCCACAAGAAGTGCGCAATCTAAAACGACTTTTAAAGCTCGATTCAAATTATTTTATAATCAATACTCAGAAGAGTTAGAATTTAAAGCGTTTTATAGTTGCAAATATTTATTAATGTTATATGGGTATGTATGTATATATTTATCCATATATATGTATATATGGATATATGTTATCTATGTGTTTTTATTTTATTTTTAATTACTCATTTTTTAAAAAAAATCAATTTATTTTTCTATTACATATGTTTGTGTAAGTATATGTATTCGTATAATTGCTATATTGTTTAAAATTATATGTTAACTACGTTTTTTTCCAACTTATGTATAACACAGTTCTATGTTCGGGCTCTGTTGCTGGCACAGTCCAACGCGGTAACCATCCACCCGGGTGGGTTGCTGCAGAATATCAACACCGACCATCCCTCTAGGATTATCAGCATCACGTTGAGCAGCTTACCCTTTCGACTCAGGGTTGCAACACAATATAAATATTATTAGGTTTCATTGTTTGTTATATTCATTTGTCTATGTGATATATTTTTTCTTGATGTGTTTATTGAATTATGCTTGTTGAGTTGAATAAAAATCTATTGTTATTATTATTACATTTTGTATGAAGTCAGTTTTAATACAGAAAACATAGAATTTTAAAAATGTACATATCAACAAACAATCAATCTGTTGTATTTATACATTCAATAATAATTGATAATTATTTATTCAAATGACGAAATGTAATTATTCGAATAAATAATTATCAGTACGCAGGCCATTCAGGTCAGTAATGATTCTACCGAATCAATATTAAAATACAAAACGATAAGCCGGGCAACTTTAATCGGGCTTCACTGATTCAAATTATTTATCTTGAGTATTATAGTAGTGCATAAATCTCGAAATACTTTATCCATATATCGGTGACAGACAGTAGTATATAGTTCATTGGGAATACGTGGCAACACTCAAGGTCGGCCGCCTTTCAACTTGACTAAATTAACATAATATCACAAATAATACACATAGGTAAGTACATACCGTCATAATATAAGCGTAAGGTCGGAATGCGGTGTCACTGTTTTCCTCCTTCGAGTAAACTAAAGAACTAACGAATTAATAAATTATGTACATTTGATCAAATCATAAAAGAAACAAATATCTTTTAGATGCGTATTGATTACATTTTTATTTTTGTTATTATAATACTATTAATTGCTATTCAAAATTAAAATATTTAGGTACCACGGAAAGGTTCTCGAATGTGAGCCGTTTTTAGAATTACGGCGTTGCCAGAGGTTTCATATAAACTGACCATACACAAAGTTGCTTGACCTTGTGCACGCCGAAGCTGAACGTGACGGACGGCGCCAAAACGAAAATAAAAGAGACTAAATAAAATATTTCGTGCAAAGTGCCTGAATGTTTCTATTTCCCATCGTACATTCACTTTTGATTTACGGGACTTTTAATTTCTCTGCGTCATAATAAAATAACAGCATTACTATATTCCGGTAGTTATTCATGTGAGACCCAGAAATTTCCTAGGCAAACACGCTTCACCGGCTGCGGCCTCATTATCACTTAACATTCAGTCAAAGAGAGGTAATGCCATAGAAAAAAAATATAATGTTAACATTTCACTTCTAAATTGAGCGTGTAAAGAAAATCCTTTTTTTAAAAAAACCGTGTTCAAGAGAATTACCCGTGCTTAAATTTGATAAAGCATTAAATAATAAAACTCATAAAATTCTTACAAAGTGACATATATCTGTTACATATAAGATATGGCTAAAATTATAATTTGAAATTCACTTGATTAATACCGTCCAGATAAGTTAGCATTTCTGACGTTTGTTTCAGCTAAGCATTGGCATAGAATTATTAAATAACTTAGATGAGGAGACGTAATATCTTGTATTTAAGTTGAACAAGTGCAATTGAAAATTGTGTAAATATCCTATTTAGAACCTCGTTATAGCAGGCAACTTTATTACTTTAAATCAGGTAACTGGGTCGTATTGTCGTTATGACGTAATAAAAGTAAGAATAGAATCCAAAATCTTGGAATTATTTTCATAAAAAAATTAAGCAGTAAATAATAAAATAAAAAAAATAATACATCAACGACAATAATGCGGCATTTAACTTAACATGGCACATACACCTGTCTAAATTCTAGATGTAAATATAATACTTAGGTTCGAACTTTAAAAGTAACTAATGCAAGTTGTATTGCGTGAGCTGGCGATTGGCGGATAACGTCGTAGGTCACCTTGTCGATACGCGGCCAGCGAGTGACGTACGAACATCATTAATAGGGGAAACGTTTGACATTATCTAGTTTACCGACTAAATTACAATTATAAACACAATAATAATTTTCATCGTTAACGTCGTCAGTTTTTCACAGTGGAGTATGCGTTGTTAAATAACAATAATTAAACCGTAAACGATTAAAAATTATTCTACAAATGTAATTTGATAAAGAAAATGAGTTTGAGGTTTAAAACGGACTCAGCTGTCGTTACTTTGCCTGTGAATAATAGTTATTTTTTTCATATTTTTATTGCTAAAATACACGTAAGGTACAAAAGCCCAGGAATATAGTCATACATTGTAGTAGTTTAAACAGGATTTTTTTCTCATTACATTCGGATCATTATTAACATTTTTACTAATTCATATTTTTTTTAAAACAAACGTCGTTCGTTGATACCAAAATTTTTCGAAGTATAGAATGCTTAAAGAAAATTTCGTAAAATAAAGGTAAAGGATTACATGTTCTCTTTTAAGTGAACACTGCAGGTCTAAGGATTGGTCCACATTGTAATTTATTTTTATGAAAACAACTGATTGTTATTAAAATTTTTAAAGTAAGCTCGGCTTTTAATTCGTTTCTTCATTTTGAAAAAGATTTATTTTTTTGTTTGGCAGCATAAATAATGTTAATTTATTATTTAGATATGCAATATTAAATCACATATAGAATATTCTTTCACATCCTTCAAATACATATTATCGATCAGAAAAAAAAAATAGATTGCAACGTCGTATTTAAAAAGAATTAACCATCTATTATTACTGTCTAATGCAGGAAATTGTGAATACGACTTAATTTTTCTCGACAAGAGCTCACGAAGAGCTGCTGTTTGTTATAAACCACATCCCATGAAGCTTCTTTAAAGGCTGATATCAAATTTATGCACTACTTTATTTTACGAAAAGAAAATTTTTTTTTGGTCCACTATTATATATATTGATCTATTATATTCTTAATTCTGACGATATAAGTCATGTGAATGTTTTTAAAATTATAATTAACCGTCTTCAACAATTAAAAGAAAATTTTTAAAATACTACTTCATAACATTTCGTATCTTTTTACCATTTTAATTCGATAAAAATATAAGGAAATACGTTATGAAAGAACTAATAAAAACCGATATTTTTTTTATAAAAAAAAATTATCCACATAAAGGTTGAGAATTTTGCTTTTTATTTGGTTATAATACTAATTATGTAAGAGTATCCTGTCGGAAGACTAACTAAAGTACGTAGTTGGTAACAGCGGCTTAGTAGCTTAGTAGGCACGGCTGAACATGGCGATTTCACTGTCATATTAATACATTTGCAATAACAAGATATCTAAAATATATATGTAATCTCAATTGCAGTATTTATAAAAACATAAAATCATAACACAGCACACTATAACTACATAAAATTACAGACCAATGGTGCGTATTGTTAATATCCAATAATCCCACTGATATTTATAAAATCGATTAGCAAATGATTGAAAACTAAAATTTATTGTAAATATCGCGTAAAGAAAATATTGGGGATATCTTTTTTATTCTTTAGAATTAAAATAATGGTATTCACAGTAGTTATAATCACTTGTCTTACAACTTAGTGGCGACCATTGATATTATAGTGATCATAATAATTTTAATTTAATCTTGAAAAGTTGAGTCGACATTGCACGAGCAACCGACAGTAATGTTTTATTTTTCAAAGCGCATTGTTTACATTCTAAATCGCGCGGAGCATTTATTACGACGTATAAACAATCGCACAAATGTATTGCACAATTTGAAACGCAATAGAACAGGATTGGACGGCGTTAGGGCGCGGCGGAGTACGCGGCGTGACGCGCGCTGACGCCCGCGAACCGAGCAAATACTATTTGTAAACAGACTGTGCCCGACGCGACGTAAACACATTACGTTGTTTCGATGTCAATGGTGATTTAACTGCGGAGTACCCTTAAACACGCCGCCATGCACACCGTCCCATCTTTAGCTAACAACAATTGAAAGGTATAAAAGAATTTGTTGAAGTATCCGGGATGTTTAGTTTTTGCAATCACAGCTTACTACTGCTACAGTATTACGTTCTAATATTTCTTCATTAGCCATTTGAAGTAGATAAATATAAAATCAACAGGTACGTAATTTCGTTTTTTGTAAAGAAAAAAACTGTTCGTGTTGAGTCAACGATATAATGAAATAAATTATTTTAGCGTGTTTTGAACATACGATTTTGACTGAGAATTTGTGCATCTTCCGCAGATGTACGTATTACATATCATGAAAAAAACTTATCAAAAACGTTAATTTACCTAAAAGTATTCTTAATATGATAATCATGAACATTAGTATTGTAATTTGAAAGATATACTCGTACATTTTAATAATGCTACTAAAATGAATTACTTATATAATGTGTATATATTTAAACGACATTTGGTCCGTGAAAAGCCAAACGTTCTATTTTAAACGTCCGCCCGACATTAGATGTCAACAAGTCGTTGAAAATCTACGACAGGATCCAATTGTTTCACAGCAAATATTTAAAATTATGGATTCTAATGAGGCTGAACAATTTCTATGCCGTATTTCTTTTACATGTTTTTGTGTATAGTTCATTTTATGTGAAATTAAATTAAGGTTTTTTTTTTAATTCACTAGTCGAATAATTTTCTTTTACGTACGTACACCTTTCATCTAAAATACTAGTACATTATTTACCGATTTTAACGGTACTCGAATTACATGATTTCGGTTTTTACAACACGCCAAACATTTTTTTTGGCTTCTTTCTGAAAGTTGCATATAAATTGAAATGTCATATTATTATTCGAGTAGCGTGCAAATTACAGGGCAGCTGTAATAGTTGACTATTAAAAGAAATGTACTCAACAATAGACATAATAAATAAATAGTGGACGTCAATTGATTTTTGCGTCGCAATTATCTATGTCACGTCTACCTACATTTATCTTGCACAGACGTTATGTATGAGTTATCATATAGTAACATATATCGTGTGCGATGCAAATGGGTTACTGGAAAATACCCGTATTACACCTTTAAAACACAATTAAATATTTAAAGAAATGCGCATTTTGAATTAAGTCAGTTTTAAGACGTTTACGTAACACGTATTAATACTATCTTAAAAAGATTTTTTAATAATTAAGCGAAGATGGCTATTAACATTATATAATTAATATTGTATATATAGTAACTTACTGACGGCGCTGTACAATTCTAAAGAGTTGGATTACCTGAAAAAGGATAATGCCGTTTAGTACTTAAAAAAATTAAGTAATTGTATAATGATTAGAAACATACGAATTAGAAATTAGGTATCTAATGAAACATCGCAAAGACGTAAAAATAAATATATATTTTTTAATTTTAATAATAAATGTTTTCAATAAAAACTTTAATATTTGTAGAATTTTGTCCGCATATTAGGCAAGATATATTTTGTAAATATGTTATACCGATACTGAAGTACATTTGTATGCAATTAATGTTTCATTAAAAACATTGATAGTGTGCGACCTTAGGCAATCGATATAAATTAGACATTTTACTTATAATTTGCTCTTTATACCGCAAGTGGTAATTAACATAATCGCCGCTTCGCACGGCCGGTTATGGTAATGACTCCGATCGAATAGTACAATACAGTCGAAGACGAAAGTGTTAATATATATATATATA
>DWQX01001302.1:0-29171 GCA_018245475.1 Pharmacophagus antenor | reverse complement strand
ATATATATATATATATATATACAGTGACATCATTATATAATTTACTTTCATACAAATAAAAACTGCAATGATAAAGACACTTTAAGGTAAGCTTTAGGTTTTAAGGTATCGAGGTCCGGAATTTTCGTGATTACAGTTAGATTGAAAAGGGTAACAAAAGAATATTTGATTTTCTCAGGTCATGCTTGGCCTAGCATAGTTCGATACTGTTTTTGTCACAAAGAAGATGCAGTGCATGATGAGGCGCAGGCAGTGTACTTTACTAGTTGCCAATAAATACTACCTTAATAAATCACTAAATCATTACCCTATTTTCGACTGACACACCGCTTACGTACACCGATATTGGAATAAAGAAATTGTGTATTGTTAAATACTTAGCGTACTTTCGTGTTGTTAGAAATGACATTTAATGATTTTGAACTCATCAGGAATAAATAAATTATAATTCTCTTAGGCTATCTGCGATATCAACGTTTTATTATAAGGGTGCTTAAAGCTACGTAGCACTTTTAATGGCTAAACATTAAAGTGGTATGCAGTATTTATAATTTGCAGGTATTCGCGAATTACTTGCTTTAATAATACCTTGAAACATTGTATAGAAAACTCCTCCTCGTAAAGATGAGGTCAATGACATTCACATAATTTATTTTTCTTGTACGTGTTAACTTTATTTACGATTTATTATTATTATTAGCATTTAAATTTTTGCATAGGATGCATGATGCCCTAAGAAAACATGTGTGTAAAATTAAAGTATTTGTGTAAGCGGTGTGTCTTGTTTTAATGTTAATATTTATTTTTGGCAATGATCTAACATATCATCTCATTGGAGGTATTCGCCCAGAATAAGGTGACTCTCGTACAAGTACACATGACTGCAGGAACACAGTAATGCTGTTATGGTAGCAGATTGACGTTAATCAGGTGAGTTCCCAAAAAACTTATTACCGTGTAGACTCTTCTATTTATGTGGCCCCTTAAGCTAACTAGAGGCCTCAGTGTTACAAGTCACGCAGCAAACTATTACGCCATGGAGGTAGTCAATTATATTGTAATTGGACCAAAAAGGATAACGGTATTATTATTATTGTTCAATGTTAATACCTCTTGAAACACGTACCGCGAAAGTTAATAGTAACTTTTTCATATGTGGAAGTCACGTACATGTAGTCAGGTTGTGTTGACGTGAACAGCTGCTTAGCCATTAATATTGAATTATCATTTGTATTTATGGGTATATATTTTATTATTGAATACATTTTTGGATACATGATTTATTAAATTCAAATAAATGAACAGCTTTAAATTTTATACTAATTAATGATTCAATTAAAAATTATTATTGACATTCAAATAAAAAGTGAATACAACAGACAGTCTTTTGAAATTCACTTCCAGGCAATCTTTGCTATCGATAGTCATGTTGCAGGAAAACGTTAATTATTATGTTATGTTCAATGTACAAGATATTAACGTCAATAATAGTTATTTCGAGTTATGTTTCTTTATGTTATAAATTATTGTTGCAAGATTATTCTACGTCAACGATCCTCATGACAAATGGAAGACTTCCTTCGATTGCGTTCTTGAAATCATCGTGAGCGTCCTTTGTCGTTTTACGGATGGAATTCAGATCGTGCATGGCCTTACACGGTGCTTGAGAACCCTCTTAGGTCTCTATTGTAAATATTATTTACTTGTTTTTTGATTCACTACCGGCAGTTTTTTTTTGTATTAGGTACTGAACGTTTTTTTTTATCGAATCGTAAATATATTGTAATCATAATAGATCAACTATAATTACCTTAATTACAATACATGAATTCAGATAGTAAATAAGTTTACAATGACAAATTTTAATAAATTATTCACTTAATATTGTAATGATATCAAATACATCTTAATAAACTCAAAACTTATTCTTGAATCTCGGCCGAGTCAAAGTTCTCTGATTTTGAAACATACTTTTTCTTTTTTGTAGGTTGACAGTTGGAGGAGGGCTCGCGCCCACGTTCTCAAAAGCAAATTCGTGTAACTACTATGTACATTAAGATTTTAACTGACAACAGTTTTATTTATTACATTACTATACAATACTAGCAAAACTAAATCGACGTTCTTTACATGTGAAAACCGGTAGTAGAGAATTATAATAAAAAATAGATAATAGGTTAAGCCTACTTAATTAAAAAAACATATCTGCTTATTTTATGTTGGATGGCTAAATAGTTCCGAAGATGAGTATTCGCAATTTTAGCACTCGTCGTTATATTATTTTTACTTGTTATTCGTTAAAAGTTACTACAAGTGCCAAGCTGTATTAGTAATGTATAATCCATTATAAAATGAATTCTTGGATATGTGGTAAGATATCCCCATGTGATAACGTGACAGCGTTTTCAAGTAATAGCAAAATTATGTAAAAAGTATTGTATGTAAAGACATTTTTAGTTAATCATTAAAAAAACATAGGAATACTCACATAAGCTATATATAGCTATATAAATCGGATGAATCACCAGATTGACGATTTAAAGGATAAAGAGCGATAGAATAAAAATTAAATTAATAGTTATATATGTGACATTTATACATCGACCTCTGAACCAGCTATATTTTCATCGTCGATTTTCTTAAATTTAATATAGTCAGATAAATAATTTAAAACAACAGAAAAATACATTATTAAAATGTATGTATCCATTAATCTTAGTCTTCAGTGATTAAGTACCGATAATGTGCACTTTCATTAATTTTCTGCATTTTGAAATCAGGTGTATTCAGGCGCGTGCGCGTAATTCTTTATCCGAGCCTGAGATATGATTTATGAATCTATCCATATATGCATGTGAATTGTGTTCAATGACATTGCGAATAAAACTAAAGCATTTGTATGATTTATATTTCTGTGAAACCTTTTTTTAAAGTTAATTTAGATTCCTTTTTTTATTATTAAAGGGGGTTGGAGCAAAAAGAAAACTCTTATTTATAGTTAAGCGGAAGTAAACATTTTATCAGGTGTTTCTATAATATTTGTTTTGGTTTTTTATTTAATAGACTAACATTTGGCCTCAATTTCACCTAATGCTACGTGACAATGTATTCGTAGAAGGTTATGTAAGTAGATGAAAACAATTGTTAAAAGAAATTAAAATAACGTAAACAAATTGTAATATAAAGAAAATACACGCTTTACAATTTTATCTGAATTGCCACATGACAGGTAAAATGTCCGCCGACTTAAAAAGAAAAAGGCAGTTGGAAACGTTATGTTTAAATCTGACCGTCACCACAATATTGGACCGTCGTTAATCTCGACTGGAAGGAATTTACACGACGCATACGCCCAGCTCGAGTGACAAATGAGTGTGTGCTTATCGCTGGATGGTGCAACGCCACCGCGCTGAAGTAAGTAGGTGGCTACTTCCCACCAACAGTTTTCGTGCTTTAGAAGGCGTTTAATTAAAATAACTGTTTAAAAATGTTGTGATTTGTATAATAAGGATTTAGTTTAATTTGAAACGATTACGTAACCTTTTACGGTACAAATTAAAAAATTGTAAACTGATTACGAAATTGTCTATTTATATCTGCATTTATTTTGTTCGTAGTTGCGTTTACAGTTGAATTTTAGTTAAATCTATGTTAGGCTGATCAAAAAATTAAGTAAACAAAAAACAAAGAATTAGAGTGTCATATTTATAGAATAATAATAGACAGAGATTTTATAATATTACGAAACAAAAACAACTACTTATATACAATCATTTATTTCGTTGTTAAGTTATAATTAAAAAGGCAACTAGCAACTAGAATCTCGTGAAATGAGCATATCATTTATTATAATTAGTATAAAAGAATAGTTATAATAAAGGTCTATCTTCTGCGTTTTTACACTAGATAAACATGTATTTTTTTTTAATTATTTGACTTTGGAGAAATACTTTTGTGTTCCTTTTGATATTTCCTTATGTTAATGATAATCCTTATGATAATGTATTACAAATAGTATAGAACATTTATTATAGTGACGGTTACGGTGATTTACTTTTTCATTTCATTCATTAACATTGTAATTAGGGTTTATAAACGTAGATTCATGTGGAGCGTGATATGACGCCCCACGGATGTGTCTGTATTGAACGCACAATTCATTCCGAGGACCGGTCGGCATTCGTTAGCCGCAAGTGTGGCCGCGGATCGAACTTGATATCGACATTAGAAAAGCAGATATATTTACCCACCGCTTTGAATACTTGACGTACGTTACTTTTTTTGTATAAAAAGTTCTTGTTTGCATCTATTAGGAGGTTCATTTGCAAACATCAGCGTACCGGACAAAGTTATCGTTCTGTAACTATTATATGTAATAGCTTAGTAACAATAGTTAGCAAAAAATTATAAGCTGACGATAACGCCGACTGTTGTAGTTATAAATAATTGACGATTTAAAAATTCCGAAGTTTATTCATTTTTTGTTATTTATCTTCAGTCTATATCGCATAGATATTAATAATACCTAATATTTCTCGTCGTTACCGCACGAGTTGAATCGGCCATGGTCATGAGTGTGCGTTCAATATAGACGCGAAATTTTTTTTTTAAAATATGTATTTTTACTGTATTTTTAACACCAATTTAACACCTTAACTCTTAAATATGTTCCTCTAAGTTTATTAATATAATAAATAAGGAAATCGTACGAATAGGTAAAGATTAAATAGCATTGTTGCAATCCACTTTGTAGCAATATTTCATTCGCTGCTACATTCGATGACATCTTTATGCCCTTTGAGTCGATGGCAAATGTGAGCGGGAAGTTTTTAGGAGCGAAGTATAATTTATTGCATAGACTGTTGTGAGATACTTTGCTATAAGTAATTTAACATACTATGCGCTGTCTAAGAGCAATTTGAAATTTTGGTTTTTGTATCTCGTGGACGATAGCTATCTAGTCGACTATGGTCTACGGATTATATTTTTTTATGAAGTAAAAATTTAAATAACGAGAATCTCAAAAAAATTTATATCAACTGTACTTAATTGACCAGTGTAATTTACATTTTGGTGTTATTTAATATATGAGCATGTATTGAATTATTTCCATGATGTTAAATTTTGTTAAATAATAAACTAGGAAGCCGGAGCGGTGAGTGGCAAAGCTTTGCAATGTTACCATGTTTTAAATTTATTTAAAAGTATTAAATATATTAGTTACATTTATATGTAATATGTTTTTTCTACTTTTTGAAAAATCCTTTTTGGAAGAAAGCCTTGACAGGCTTAGATATGAATAGAAAGGAAAAGCTACTATTTTATTTTATTGTATAATGCATAACAAGTATTACATAATTATGTATAGATTTGTATAAATAATCTTAATATAAATAATTTTTACACTCGATTAATACATGATTAAGTCTTGTTTGTATTAAAACAGACGCCGCCTTGAGAACTGGTGTTTTTAATTAACTCCGTAATTATTTCAAGTCCATTCCACGCTTCGTAGTAATTATTTCAAAATATTATAAGAAATACTCGTAAATATTGCTCTAGCTAAATATGACTCGTAAAAATTATAGTAAAAGGCATTTCGAAGTGAACAATAAAGAAACTTGTTTTCATATAAATCTATTTATTATATTTTTTTTTCTTAAACCGGTATGAATTGTTGAAGTCAATAACTTTAATAAAAACCATAACTAATCCGTAAATGATTATAATCCCTGGGTACAATGTCCTGGCAGTAATAGAATTTATTGAAAACAAGTAACATAGTAATGTTTCACACTAAAATACGAAATAAGGGACTTGTTTGAGATTATATAAAAGTATTTGAAAAAATTGAAGGTAAAAAGACAATATTAGTAATTTTTCAAGAATCATTAAAAAGTTTAAGTGTAAGATAATTTTAGCGATATGAGGTAACTTTTTGTTTCGATTAAGTAAGGAAGGAATAAAACTTTATAATCAATATAAATTATTAACGATACGAAATTATACATTCCTTGTCATTCAAATACATTAAGTATTTGAAATTCGAAAAATTGTTAAATATCCTTTAACATCATCATTTTTCGGTCTTTTGTTAGGATCCTTATATTAATAAGTGAAGGTAATCGTGTACTTACATACTTTACTTGAAAAAAATGTAATCTTTGATATATACAATTTTAATGTTTCACACAATGTAAACATGATTGTTTATTTTCCTTTTACGAATAATTTACAATGATTACCGCTCATGAATAACAAAAAAGTGTTTCTCTTTATTGCTCTCCTAACGAGAGCACGGACACAAAAAGCGCCGACTGGACCGTAGAGTTTCTTTCACCTTGTAAATGGAAATAAAAAGGGTCTTTTTTTTCCTCCTTCTAGAGGTGAGGTTTAATGTAACAAGGTGAGTGCATTAAAGGGTTTTGTTTAAAAAATGAAAATAAATATTTTTCAAAATTTTTGTTACTGACTTATAAACCGAATTAAGTAGTGGAAAAGCCTGAGAGTCAGTATTTCTGTCCAAATAAGTCTTCGAGAGAGTTAATAAACTTTTTCTGGGTAAGTGCGCTTTACCATCGAAGATTACATAACCACTTAACATTAAGCAGGATTATGGTCAATCACTAATCTATATGGTTGAAAATCATACATAATAAAATATAAATTGCTTAACAGAAATTATTTCTGCATTCAAACCTTAAAGCCGTGTGGACATCTTTGGTGGAGGCCTATGTATAGCACCGGGCGTCTATCGGCTGATGATGATTCAAACATTAATTTAATTTTCAAACACATTTGTATTGATGTTTCGCGATTCGCACTGCTTCTGATTTATTCATATCATATAAAATTTCATCAAATTTAAATGTTGTTAGCTGTAACAAATTACTTATAATTATTTACTTCTTTTTCTTTAAAAAAAAACACGTTTATTTATTATAAACGTTTTTTATTGCCGTATTTAGCAAATATATAGTTTACAATTGCTATGTTATAATTTTCATCGGCGGTTTCCTACCGTTCTCAGCTCAGCGGTACTTCAAAGGAACTGTCATTACTACGGTTCTTTTAGAACTTATTTTACTCAGGAAGCACTGCATATATTTATGTATATAAAATTTTTATGTAAAAATGGCATTTCTAGTTATTCATATGCACAAAAATGCAGAGATGTATATGCAGAGACTTAAATGAACAAATTGAAAACAAAAACGATCGTTAGTTTCCAGCAGTCTCTTCAAATGCCAAATGGATACTTTTTGAATTAATGAAATTTTCATGTATAGTCTCAATCACACTCTTACGCCAACGCCTAACAGTCTAAAGGTACATGTTAATAAGAAATTTCTCTGATAAAAATATTAACTACCCTAAATGGCCATATTAGTCTAGTCAGTGATTAATGAATAACTCCTATTGCATTTTAACAAATATTTTAAATTATAACAAAATTGTTGACTTCTTTTTTATATTAATAACTATTAATCATTCTCCATAGTAAATGACAAAAGCACAGATGCAAATATTAAAAAATTTAACTGTGTCTTGATCACGAAAATTGTGAGTTCAATAATCATTATAAGACTCACTCATGCATACTCATGACTGTTTCATAACAACGTTGGGAAATTTTTTCGAGATGAAGTTATTCGAGTGGATAACTAATACGATGTATATGAGTTCTTTATTAAATTGCTCTACCATATCAATTTTGAAAAGTAAGCGTTTCGTATTATGCATATATTTCTAGGAGCGTGCTCCCGTTTAAAAAATAAATGTTCCTGGTATGTATGAAAGCCAGAGTAAAAACTTAAACAGGGTAACTCGAACAGCCTTGTTTATTAGATTCAACATTAAGTGCCAAGAAAAGAATTCTTACGTTATGCCATCAGCTGATACATAGTGCAGTTACATATATCCATTTATTAAACTGTTTAGATCGTTCTTAGAGGTATAAGTTCCATATAATAATTTAAATATAAAAAGAATTGTACAAAATGTTATAGAAGGTGTCGCATAAATCCTTTGAAGTTTAAATTTTGAATAAAATTCAAATGGCGCGCTGGAATGGCGCGCGAGCGCGGGGGCAGCACCAACGGTCTTTCGGAATTCAGTCGCCATGGAACGTTTCACCGGAGCGGACCGTGCATTTTGTGTGAGTGAGTTTTATCGCATCAATTATTCGACCACCCTTGCGTGTCGTAACTTTAGTGAGTATCGCAATTTACGCACGTTTAATGACTGTTCTAGTCTTCAAACGATTAAGAATTGGGTCCAAAAGTTTGAGGAGACTGGCTCTACGTTGGATAAACAACGATCGGGCCGTGCAAGAACATCACGGACGGAAGAAAGCATCGACGTAGTGCAAGAGTTAGTCTGTGAAAATCCTACTCAATCCATTCGTAAGGGTTCCAGTGCATTAAATATACCCAGATCGTCGTTACAGCGCATTTTAAAGAATGATAAGAAATTTCATCCTTACGAAATTCAGTTAGTACAGGAATTAAATGATACTGATCCTACCAATAGTCTTAATTTCGTGAATGAAATGATAAACCGCTTTACTTCGTTTAACAACATGTTATTTTCTAATGAGGGTCACTTTTACATTAAATTTTACTCTAATGGAGTAGCGTAAACCCACGTCGCAACCATCAAAGGCCTTTACATAGCTCTAAAGTAATAGTTTGCGTGATTATGTCAGCGTATGGCATCATAGGTCTATACTTTTTTGAGAACCAACATAGTTGTGCGGTTACTGTTACTTCGGAGCGGTATGTGGCAATGATCGATGATTTTTTTACACCAGTTACAGAATTTTTCAAGTTTCAATACCCAAACCTGGTTTCAACAAGATGGCGCAACTGCACATACCTCTAACTCTGCTATGCCTGTCTTCCGTCAACTTTTCCCTAACAAATGATATCTCGAAGAGGAGAAATTCCCTGGCCACCACGTAGCCCGGATTTGAGTCAAATGGACTTTTTCTTAAGGGGTTACCTTAAGTCTAAATGCTACAAAACAAATCCGCGGTCAACTGATGAACTAAAAGAAAATATCCGGCGAGAAATGTCAAGCTTTTCAGAGCGTACTTGTCGTACAGTGATAGAAAATTTTAGTAGTCGTTTACAGGAGTGCCATGAACGAAATGGAGCACATTTAGATTTTTATCTTTTTATCACTACACAATAAATAAAAATTTTATAATCTACATAGTTTTTTTATATATTTTTTTTTAGTTCAAAGGATGTTGTGTTTATGGCTAAAGCTTTAATAATTTTCACCGGGACTTCTATTTGAGTATTTCTTTGTTAAAAATATCATAATATAATTTCCCAAACGAGTTAAATATCTGAAGTGCAATCAATTCATCAATGTCTAACATTTGAATAGAATACTATGGCAAACTAAACAAACGTTGACGGGTCAAGACGATGCGCGTGCACATCGTTGAATGCGTTGATGTCCATTCGAGCTTGAAATTGTCCGCCGACAATAAACAGCAGATTTGGTTAGAAATGTTCATAAGAAAGTGTTCTCACGCTATTTAGTAAAGTAAAAAAGCATTTCCTGTCATGCCAGAACAAGCCTGCGACGCATTCTATGCAGTTGTAGTGGACTACTTTTTGCTTTAGAAGAAAAAAGATCTATTAAACTTCACAGTGTTCTCTACGTGTCTTTTTTATACATAAAGATTTGAAATATGACTACGGATATTTTTGACTTTATTTAGGTTGTCGTTATATTATAAGGCAAGTGTTATTTCATCTGTACACATACTGAAGGACGTTTTCATTTAACTTCTAATTTTTTTAGTTTTGGCAGATATGTTATATAATTATTAAGTTATATCTTTTTGTCTTCGGAACTCTAATGAAATGTATAAGCACTGTAATGAGGTCGATAATTTAGTGTTTAATGAGACTCATTCTTAATCAGTAGCATTTTATTTACAAGTGGTTGTTTCAGATAATACTTACTGCCATTGAACTGGTGGAGTTAAAAGAAAAAATAGCTGGCTATTGTCTCTCTAACACCGTTAGCGGGTTCATTACTTACCGCAGTCACGCGTGAGACTAATGAATGAGATGCGCAAATGTCGATAAAGTGCCCATGGGGTGAGCTCATTGTATTTGCAAATTATTTCTTTTTTATTCTTCTATACTTTTGTTATTCAATTTATATAAAAGAATAATAAAAACCAGCGATTCACGTTTTTGAAATAAATATTAATGATACATTTTTGAATTAAGATTTGGATGTAAAAATATATTTTCTTATGTATGACATTGAAATCATGTTCTTCAAAATACGACTTTGATCAGTAAATCTTTTGACATAAATTTACTATAATTTGGAATGCATTTCGTGTTTACACGATGAATAACATTTTACCCGGCAGACTCCGATATTCGCGATACTGTTTTATAGTCCTTTGTCTTGTTGTTACTTTACCATACTTGTAAAGTCAAAGATATCTTTCTTCAATATTATAACTTTCTTATATTTTTAAATTGTAAATTTTATTTTAAGTTGTTATGTGGAAAGCGAATTAAGTATTTGTAATTTTATAAATAAGATTTAAACTATTTATTGCTTGCCGCTTCAGAGCCATAAATTTCGTATAAATTATTATAAATACAGTCATTTCGTTATTTGCTATGAATAGTCCTTGTCGAGTTGTCATTAATTTGTGTATCAATGAGATTATTTACAGTATATATTAGCAGACATAATTAAGTTCTAACAATGGGTAATGTATGGGATGGTTGTAAATTGTATTAAAATTTTATTTCCTTCAGCATTAAACAATTTTTGAGAGTTTTTGTTAACTTTGAAAATATAACACATTTCAAATACGGTAAGTTTAAATGTACTATGAAAATGCGTTGGTTAAATTATAAATGTGAAACATTTTAATTTAACTATAATTAATTAAATTATAAATGTGAAACATTTATAATTTAACCATTACTTGTGCTTAGGTCATAACTGACCGCAAGCTGTCTGACCGCAAACAGAATCTGTATGGTTTTGTCGTAACCATAAATTCTCTATAGAAATTTTATCTATTACATATTGTTGCGTATTTATTGAATTAGTTATTTTAATGAAATATTCATATTTCCGAAAATTGGTAAGTCATAATATCATTTTAAATTTTAATTCCTGTAATTTATGTTTTTGGCATCGATCTGTTTATTAGAGGTGGGTTTCTTTTGTCGTTATATCCCATATTAAGCTAAGGACAATTGCAGTACCTATTTCCATAGGCAAGTATTGTGCAAATTTTACTGTGTTCGGGTTGAAGGGTGTTTTGGGTAGTAAAATGGAAAAAAGGAACTGGTATGCAGGAGCCTTGTCACAATAAAGCGAGGTTAATCTATAGATGTGTAAATATCGATAATAGAACTTAACATCTGGCCTGGTTTTTTCGTCGTTATTATATATCTACTTTATGTACAAAATCGGGCATTAAAACTTCAAATAAATAAGTAATTTATAATAAACAAAAAAGATTTTTTTTCAAAAATTGATTGGCGAGGACTTTCAACATATTTGTCTTTGCTCGTAAATCTCATCGAAATACTGACTGCCGGGAGTTACTGTACCAGTATACAATACATAATTTTTATAGTAAGCGACAAGCAAACGTCTAAACGCCAGAGGTGATCTCTTTGTCATAAAATTTAAAATATGATATCTCTTAGTCAAACGTAGGCTTTAATAATTGTTTATATAAAATGGTTATAATTATGTACATGCCTCACTCGATTATTCATGAATTTAAGAAAAGAGATTTTTAATTAGAAAATAAATTATCTTCAATAGCCCTCGTATAGTGTAATTTGAATTTTATTTTCAACTCTCTTGCACACTCTTCTAATAAGTAGAAGCAAAAAACGAACCTGGGCCTTTTTTCCTTACAAGGTGAGCATTGACTCGCCACTGACTCATTATTCCTATTTTAGAATAATGGTTGTTCATTTAAATAATAAAATTAAGGTAAGAAAGAGTATATTGTAAATAGTTTAATAAAGGTATTGTCCTAATATGTTATTCTGTAACAAAAGTTTTCTAAAGTACAGAATTTTGTCCCTTTTTTATTTTTTATAATATGTTTACTGTCAGTATGAAATATAATTAATTAAAGCATTTCTATTTAAATAAGACAATTTAATATAAACAGAAAGGAAAAGCAATGTTTTAGTGATCGGGTA
The DNA here is from genome assembly GCA_018245475.1 of Pharmacophagus antenor. Taxonomy (NCBI): domain Eukaryota; kingdom Metazoa; phylum Arthropoda; class Insecta; order Lepidoptera; family Papilionidae; genus Pharmacophagus; species Pharmacophagus antenor. The sequence continues at coordinate 16,947 of DWQX01001302.1, read as the reverse complement.
CCTCATTCTTGTCATCGATTAATAAAAAACGCAATTTATATGAATAAAAAACAAATTTAAACCAGACTGGTTCCTTTCTAAAATAAAACATGATATTGAAGATCAACACGCATTTTAAATGTTTTATTTAACTTCTCTAGCAAAGTGCACACGTGTTTGATAATTGAACTGTCGTAAAAGATTAATGTTTTACCTACGAACGTGAAATAAGCCTGTCAGTTCATTGATGCGATTTGTCAAATTAACTCTGCTCTTGACGTGTTGCTTGTTAACCTTAGTAATAACACGTCTTGATATTCTCCCAGTATCGTTTCATTATGTGACTACCATGTTATTCGATATTTAAAAAAAAGTTGTAAAAAATAACTTTCGATTTAGAATCTCATTTAGAGTCATATTTTTTCTAATTTTATACAAATTTGTATGTGTCAACTAATGATTTTTGTTTGTCATTAGATTACGATGATTGCCACCGTGGCGCATTAGCTGACCGGATCCTTTGTGACACACAGAAAACTTGTGGAGTCTGGAGGACGGTCGAAATTTTCACTCCCCTAGTTACTTCCTACCTCAAAGTCAAATTACCGCCATAATAGCATTGCTGTGTTCCTGCAGTAATACATGTGAGGGCAAGAAGTATTGTGGGTTAATACGCTTTACGGTCTAACGCCTCATTGTAACTTAACATCGGGTATTCATGTAGATTTCTACATGAATATTTAACTTATAACCGAAAAAAAATGCAATGAATCATTGCGATATGTCACAATAGTCTCCAAAATACACTGTTTCGAAATTATGAATTGTAGCTAAAGATTCTCTTACACAGTAGTGTTATTATAATCTGAATATCATTAGTTTTATCGGCCATTGCTTTTAAGATTATTTATTTATTTAAAGTTTAATGCACTGTTGTACATGAGGTGGACTTAATGCCAAATGGCATTCTCTGCCAGTCTACCTTAGGGTTGAGCAGAGATAAATATAAATATAAGGTGCTTAAAAAGAATAATAGAGATATTGCTAAACAACCAATCGCAGAGCAAACATAAATGTTCATCACATAAATGTTTGTCGTGAGTGGGAATCGAACCCGCGATACCTAGTGTATGAGCCAGAGATACGAACATTACACCAACGGGTCTGTCGGGCTTTAATGACTACTTGGACCTTAGGAGGACCGATGATCCGATAAAGACGAGAGACCTTAAACCTCCACTGTAATAATAAAAGCGCTTGCCTCACGGTATACATTAATTAGCTAAAATATCTTTACATTTAAGAAACAGGCAATATAAATAACTAAGTTAGGATCGTCCAAATGGAATTCTATGTAAACAGTAAATTACACATAACACATAATATATAACATGAAAGATTACTGAATTAAATTTTATGTAAACAACAAATAAAACAAAAGATACATTACATAACTTGATAAATTACTGAATTAAATTTTATGTAAACTATAAATTAAACAAAACACACATTACATTACATGATTGATTAATGAATCAAATTTATAATTAAAACAATTCACATCGGAAAACAAATGAAAGGTTCGATCACTCTCTATCCCGTTAATTAACCTTTAATTGTATACGTGTTTATTTATGATAATTTAATCTAAGTACACTGAGTTACAGATTAGGTTAATTAATACGTATCGGACAGGCGATAGGCCAGAGAGCGCTCCGTCAATACGAACAGAAAGCGTATATCAAATTACCGTGGTAATTATTCCGTTTATACTGGAAATGCGTGTTTGTAAATGCTCTGCCAGCGTTTTAATGCTTTATCCAATTCAACATGCGTAACACCAACTTCATGACGCATTTTAATTTTTAAGTGAAAAGGTAACTTCGTCACTGCAAGTTTCAATTTGTAATTAACAGATATTAATAAGTACCGGCTCAATTGTCAATCGCGGACGTAACTAATTAATTTACTTACATTCCGTATTGAGTAGAGTCGAACGGCTTAATGATAAATAAATAGCAATGGCGTCGAAATTTATAATTTAACGAGGATTTTTAACTGTTGTGTGAGTACAGTTTTGAATGAGTGTTTCAAGTTAATTTAAAAAAAGGTAATTATTGTTCTTTTTATAATAAATCATAGTGTCAAAAACAATGACTCATTAATTAAACTACTTGCACACCGAATTGTTTTCAACTCTTTGAGAGATAAAAAATCTCACTTAGTTATTTCACTATGTATTCGTACAATGCTCTTGTAATCGAAACATCGTAAAGTTTATTTGTGACTGCTTTCAGAAAAAAATAGATGTTAAAGTGCTGCTTACATACACGGTGAACATTACGAGAGAAATAACTCCGTAATTTTAATAAACCAAATAAACTATTTAATCCAGTTAATAAAAAATAGTGCACATTTTGTAAACTGTCCCCCGTGAGCGTTACATCAAGAACCCTACACAAACTGTGCAACGTAAAATCTACTTTACGGCATGAAATAGCAATTAGATTAAAGTAAATATCGCCTGCAGGCTATAACTGAAAAGACGCCCACGAGGTATTTCAGTTACGAAACAACTGTAAGAGGGCACTGCGAGCGACCGATGAACCCAAAAGTTTCGACCGCAAACTTTACCGACATGCACAAATATAGACTTTATAACCTATACATAAGGTATAAAAGTTTAGTTTTTGTTGAAGGCGGGGCTCCGTTTAGAATAGTCGATGAACTCCCATCTCCGGTCCAGTGACAAGCGGTGACACGTTCAAACTGAGCTCGCCCGGAACTTACGTCCGTTAATGCTGGAATTGAAAATTTTCCGTGACATTTAAACGGACGGGCACGTCATTTGTTCATATAAAGAATTCGAATGCGGATTATGCATTCGGTATATTAATATGAATAAAGGAATCGCACTGTATTATCTGTCTGCTAATGATGATATTTTTATTTTTATGATTGGACATCGGAAATGACAGCTATTTGATATGTTTAAAACTGTTATTCTTTTGAAGAGATCAAACTGAAAAATAAATTGTAGCGTGGTACAGAGGTTTACCTACATGTTTTATTACGCGGAGATCTCGGGTTCGATTCCCGGGCCACAGCAGTTGTGGTGACTAGACGGTGGAAGGGTTTTTCAGACCCGCCTCGATAGTTACCACCCTCAATGTCAATCTGCCGCCATAACAGCACTGCTGTTATTCAAATTCGACACTAAATTTAAGCTGTAGCGTAAAAATAAAACAAAAGTTAATTTGCTAATTTCCGCTATGTTCAATCGTAAATACTACGACTAAAATACAATATCCACGCGTTTCGCCACTACGCGTGGCATCCTCAGCAAACGACCCGCCCGACGTAAAACGGAACGGGTAATTAACAAATCAACTTTCGTTTCACTGCGATCGAATGTGTAAATTTTCATTCAATCACATATACTCGTACTCGTCGGTAAAATTAAATGCTCCTTAAATTATTCCATATTCAACGCGCCGAACGCTATGCGGAAGCCGTAACTGCGATGTTAATGCGCCACCCAATTAGTTGGTGCATTACAATGCAAAGTTTGCGATGACACGACGACGTAGGGCTTGAGCGTCCAATTTGCAATCACACCCGGGTAGTGTAAACGCTCATTTGGCGGTGTTCGGCGCACGTATCCACTGTCGTTACGTCATCGAGGTCCGAACGTCCGTTCCATAATCAAAATTTATCGCGAACTATAGAATAGTCGCGATGCGATTGAAATAATTTCGCGCGTAACAATTTATAGATTTGATAAAGAATTTATTTATTCAAGCGTTAATTAGCGTAACTCCACGGTTGAAATGAACAAATATTAATTTTCTGATTTCCGCTTTGTTTAATTAATTTTAGTAGCATTATTTGCGATTAAACAAAGCGGAAATCAGCAAATAGATTTTTGTTTTATTTATTAATATATTTATTTGTAACGCTTGCATAAATAACGCATGCTCTTATTTGTCTAAAAGATGGCTTTCATTTTTGACTCATTTCCTTCTACAGCGTTATTAACTATTCCCTGTTTTATTGATAAATAGAAAAGAATTATTACAGTGACATATATCTGACAGTATCATTCCGTATATACCAAACGATATGAAAATAATAAATGTCCGATTTGAATAATAAAACTAAAACAACAACATTCCTTTTGTGTTCTTACATCGAAAATAATTTCATGGAACATTTCATTTTAAGTACACTAATGCATAATAAGCATTGAAATAAAAAAAAATCTTAACCCTTTGCGGACGAGGGGCGACCGTGAGTCGCGACGGTGTTTTGCGCGGCAAAACGGGAGGCGTAACTTTTCTATGAACGTAGCTATTATTTAATGTTCATCCGAGTCTTATTTATTATTATTATTATTGTCGAAGTGTAATGTCTTTACAGGATCATTTCTGAGTGGGGTAATTTTACTGTACCATGTACATAATTCAACACAAGTCTCGTCGACCGCAAAACGGCTAAAACATAAAATTAATGAATTACTGTAAATAACATTAGTCACGAAATCAAAATAAAACTCAAAAGATAAGACGTTAAAAGTTATTTCTGCAATTCAATATCATGACTATTGGTTTATCACACTATATTTACATGTGTGTGTTCATCAACGATAGAATTACTTATAATCTCCGTTCAGACCATAACATCACGGGCTAAAGTTCAAAATGGTAAATTAAAAAATTAACAGGGACGAAGTTGTTTTCCGCGCAAGGCTTGTTAAAGCTGCGTGATAAAGCAGAAGCTATTTACGCAAATGATAAATGGTACATGATTAATGGGTCTAAAGGCGTTCAACTCTTTCACTTGGATGGATCGCGGATCCTTAATCTGAGATGTTCTGATCAGAATGGATGGGCTGTTTTTGAGGGACGGCTGTGAAAAATATAAAGTTACTCCCCCTGATCACTTTAGAGGTTGATTGATAATTGTGGGGAAAAAGGAAAAGGTCGTTACTTTTTTCACAATCACTTTGTGGTTTAATGAGAATCAACTCTTCTTATCTAATAAAGAATATAGCTGACGTCATTTTTATTAGTAACACAAAGTATTTAGCTGAGCGATTTTAAATTTTAGGTTGACTGCAGAAGAGCTTAGTTAGCTAAATCTTTGTAAAAAAAAGTACATTTGCTTAGAGGGTAATAACCACTGAAGTAGTTTGAACATTTTAATTTGTTAAAACCCGCGTACGGAAAATGATTTCGCTAACATTTCGTTGTAGTTGTTTACAATAATATTTTTTGGTTTGTTTTTTATATAAAAGTCATTTATTTCTTATAGATATAACTCGACCGAAAAATTTCATAAACTTATGCATATATTAATATATACTTTTTTTTATAATAAATTACATATTTCAATTATTATATTTAATTATAAGTATAATTTACGTGTTATTTAATAAACAAACTATTTATGGTTGCCTTCAATTATTCTTGATTTATCACATAGATTAAAAAACGTGGCATGGTAATACAAAAAATAATCAACCAATGCCAGGTTCTTGGACTGCTGTGTTTGTAGTTAATATATTTTCTTCTGTTTCAGGTAAGTGCTATCGGCGTGTTTTGAAATGAGATATGAATGAAGAGGTACATCTATACATATAAGATAATATTGCCTCCGTAGCGCAGTGATTTGCGCGATTGCCTTATAACGTGGAGGCCCCGAGTTCGATTTCTGGGCCACAGGAGTAGTGGCGTATGGAAGGTGGCAGGGTCTTTCGAAACCCGCCTGGCTAGCTACCATCGTCGATGTCAATCTGCCGCCATAACAGCATTGCGTTATTCCGACAGCCGTACATGCAAGAGCTAGAAGTATTCTAGACGAATACGCTTCACAATCCATGTCTTAATTGTCACTTAACATATCAAATGAAGCCGAAGCCAGGTATGACAGGAAAGACGTCTCACTGACTGACCTATATATAAACGCACAGGTCAAACCGCTGGTGCTAGAGACAAGAAATTTAAATGGTATGTTCTTTATGACCTGATGTAGCTTCTAAGAAAGGGTTTTTTGAAAATCCACTCCAAAACGAGAGATATTCAAGATTCAATGAAAAGATGCGCTGCCTAAGGCATACTCGAAATTTTAATTAGTGACCTCCATTAGTTCATTTTATAATCACATCATATGTTAGTAAGTTATTAGCCGTTGCCAGTTTACTATAAAACCACGGTAGGATCCAATAGATACACTTTGGACGACTAACTTAAGTGAACGCCTGCTAAAACATTCAAGCTCATAAGCAGAATAATCACCACCCCCCACCCCGCCTGAGGGTTGCGAAGCTGGAAGTTAACGCTGCGAGCCTAAGGTACGCTCCATTATACTCCTCCTCGCAACCCCATTCCTGTTATAATGGAATATTAGATACTGCCGTAAACCCGCACCGGAGTAAAGGCTTGCCCATTATAATTAGACCCCTGGAATCATGTCACGTTAAACAGATTAAATGTTCTAAGTTTATTATTTTAATTTTTTTTTCATTTACAATAATTTGTGCATTAGGCATTATTAATATAAATTTTCGCGTGTCCCTCTGTGGCTTAGTTGTTTACCGTTTATCATGAAACGCAGAAGTACTAAGTTCGAATCCAGGGCCGCAGTAGTAGTGGAGTCTGGATGATGGTAGGGTTTTACAAACTCGTTTGGCTAACCAAGCAAGTTTGTATGAGAGTGTACCCGGGTACAACCCTTAATATCAATCTGCTCCTTTTAGCATCTATTTAGGCAGTCATGCATGTGAGAGCGAGAAGTATTCTGACTACGGGGTACCCACTGTTTGCGTAATAGCGGAAAAACTCCCCCGATTGAAATTTAAATTTTATCAGCAAAGTTTATTAAATGTATTTGTAGATAATTTTGTTTAAGTAAAGAAAAAAATTAAAAATTTCATGTAGGAAGTATTTGTAAACTAGTCCGAAAAAATCGTAGCGTTTAAAAACAATAGAAAATGGAAGAGGGAAAACTTTCGCCCACCTTATACGACGAAAACTGGAGATCTGGTGTAACAGGGCTAGACCACGAAGTCCATACACAGATCAGATAAAAGATATAGGAACGTCATGTCGTACAGGGTGGTAAAGGTTTTGGCATAATAACGTGTTAAAAAACATAAACTCCATCGACAAGAGGTCAGTTCTTAAGTTAGAAGAAGAAGGGATAAGTGTATTGACAATTGAGAGGAAATTATTTGCTATTTATTCTTAATTAATTCTTTCGTCAATGACAACATCTAATCTTCATTGCATTATTATGTAAATGTAACTGAATTTTTATTCTAGATTTACTTCTACACCTGGATACTGATATATACGACTGTCCATCTGTAAATATTGTCACCTTAATTGTTACACAGATACAGATCACATCGAAACTTTGTGCCTATGTTTTCTTAATTGATCGTGAATATTTTTATATATAATAGACGATATTGTTTTATTAATAATATGAACAATTATCATAAATATAAATAAGTATAAATACTTCATAGTTGTGAGGTGATTTACAATTAAAAGTAAAGAAACAGTGCACTCAGTAGGACCCATTTTCGTATTGAAAATATTTGAATTTATTTATTTTTAAAGCCGTCGCTTTCTCGGCCTTAATCGCCATTAAAACCTTATTTACGCACATAACGCGACGGTAACAGACGTGTAGATTACCTTACGAATTACCTTCAGGCGAAGCGCAAGTGATAAATGGTTCACGCGTAAATCTCAAAAGGCTTACTTGTATTCCCGTTTACCGCCTCTTGATATTGTAAAGAGCTGTTTTTTTTTTTCGCTAGCAAACTAATTTCTTTGTTTCTTTTTTCGACAGCACCATTATGTAATGGATTCTTTAACCGAAGCAATTCGATTGCTTCCGTGACGAAACGGTTCACAACCAGCCTTTAGGTGGAAGTCTTAGATAACATTCCAGAGTCACCTCGATAGTTTTGATGGTGGTAGGGTTTCTTCGAATCCGTCTGGCTAGCTACCACCCTCAATGTCAATCTGACGTTATCACACACATATACACGCGAGAGCAAGAAGTATTCAGGGCGAACACATTTCACCATTTAATGATTCATTGTCTGATTACATTGGATTAAAATAGACCTAATGCCGATCAAAAACACACACGTTTTCTTAATTTTAAGAGAATTACGAATAACGACAGTTAAAGAGGAGGACGTATATGTGCCGTTTATTTCGATAGTGGCGTAACAACATTCTTGATAAGAAAAACGAATTATTATTCATATAATAACTACTACTATTTTAATGGGAAGTATACATTTAAATGCCTTAGACACGAAACGGTAGACGCATTAGTATCCTATAAGTATATTTTTCAATTAATTAAAAGTCAAACCCTTAAATATCTCGATTTGAAGACAAATGGACTTAGGTCACCGTCAAAAAAAAACGGCACAACTAACTCTATACAAGGCACAAAACTTTACTCACTTATGTCGACATAAAACAAATTAGGTAATACACGAGACATTAAAAATTTATTACACACAATACAATTTAATCTTCATCGCGTGCGTCGGATAATAAAAGATTGATGGTTAGTTGTGGCAACGAGCGAGGAGCGTAAATAAAAACTTAACGGTACAAAGCGGTGTCGCGCCAAAGTCAGGCGACACCGCGTCTAACCGCGTCCCACATTCGCTAGGATTCCTTTCTCGAAAGGAATTAAGGACGTGAGCGACGCAAAATTATTTGTGCGGGTGCACCGTGTTGATTCAGCTACGCGTTTTATCTACAATGAGACGGAATGTGTCGCGCGGTGAAACGCTTGTTGCGGCTTGCGTGTCGACTGCTAACCCCGATTTATGACTGGGACAAAAAAAAAACTCGTTTAGATTTTGCTAAATAGCTGCTTAATTATTGCTAGTTGATTTTATTTTTGGATGTAGGTAATTTTTTTTTATTATTTCATGATATAGACATAGATATGAACATACGTTTATATGTCAACAATTATAGAAGCAAATAAATGAAGAAAACAATAAAGGTTACAATATAACTTAAAGTTAACAAAGCTTAAAAACTTAAAACTAAAACTGTGTGAGCGATGCGATGATAAAATTAGAAGCAGACGGTGTGCGCTGCGTGAAATTGCTGCAGTGCTGATTTTTAGCGGAGTCCAGGTTGACTGGTGCTGGTGAGTACATGAAATTACACAATAATTAACTGTAAAACCATATATAATTAAGTAAATATAAACAGAATGAAATATTTAATCAGTAATTGTTTCGGCAAGAAATTAAGTGCGTATATTATTACGTTTTAGACTTTAGATGGGACAGGATTTTCTTTATATAAAATGTCTTGAAATTTTTAAACACGGTTTATTCTTCCTTCTATGACAGAGAGTACGAAATTGGAATTACAATTTTTTCCATTTGACAGATGTCCAAGATGGAAACGTATTTATTTTTTAATTGTTATTGTCCTGCCGTTATACAATTTGAGTCGTCAAATAAAGAGACCTATGCACCAACAGTAATGAATATTTTGGTTTGTCAATAGCGTATACGTCAAAGACAACTCTCACGTTGCACGTTCTGACTGCCTTCGAGGCGCAGTAGTTTACCCGCTTGCCTTGTAAAGCGAAGTTCCCTGGTACGATTCTTGGGCCATAGGAATAGTGGCCGCCTGCTAATTATCACCCTTGACGTCAACTGCCGCCATAACAGCACTGCTGTGTTCACTCATAAGTGTGATAGCCAGATGTATTCTGGGCAAAAAACGCTTCACCGTCTTCATTGTCACTCAACATCACGTGAATTCGAGGCCAAGCGATAGCTCATAATCGATAAAGAAGTGTAGAAAATACTTAATTACGCTTCTCCTTGCATTACGATAAAATATCTAGGGCGGGGATTCCCAAAGTGGTCGATGTAGACCCAAGTCCGCTTCTATTGACTTAAGTCAGAATGAAAAATAACACTCTGTATTAAGTAATACAGCTGCTAGCAGCTATTTAGCGGACCATTATGAATAACAGGGTTGATCTTAAAAGTAGGCAATTTGGTCGTGGGGATCTGTGGTAACAGTTAATTTTGGAAAAGGGGTAACTTGTCCAAAATAGTTTGGGAATCCCCGATCTAGAGCATATAATGACATAAACTTCTTGACTCACTCCTCCTAGTTTCCGACAAAACTTACCACTTACAATTTATGCGAACGTCTTTATGTTACTTGTCGCTTCGTTGCATGAAACTGAACGCAGTTTTATTCACATTTTATTAGAAAAAAATCTACCATCTCAATGAAACGACTCACTCAACTTTCAACTCATTTATTTTCACATCAATACCGTCGATGCTTTTGTTTGCGTCGCTTAATAATAATCATTATTCGCAACGTAAATCGCGATCAAAGCAGCTTCCGCTCGGCGCATTCGGGAATTTCGTTACGTTCTAAAAGCGAGCGGACGCCGGCGACTCAATACATTTTCAATTCATCAGCGGCGAACGTTACGATGACCACGTTTTTCACTCAATTGGGCATACTTCGACAAACGGGCGCGTGAATTTGCTCACTGGTTCGGTATACATGGAATGCGTTATATAAACGAATAGTGAACTAAACAAGAAATCGCATTTGTTTTTGTATAACAGCGCAAAGAAACGAGCGCTGTATAACAAACCACTTCTATTAAACAGTTTGTATCATCCTTTACCGTTGTATGGGGTCGTGGCCAGGCGATAATTTAAGTAATAATAGTAATAAAATTATTATTTGTCGTCATGTATTTAGATGCGGTGTTATTTTATTACAAACGTATATTAAAAAAATATTGATTATTAAATGAAAATAGCTACAGCCTCAAAGATCTCGGAGAATGTGCAATTGAAGAATTCATTGTACAGCAGTAGACAGACTAACACGGGCCGTCCGAAACTGAATATGCTGATCTTAACAAGTGAAGGAAAAGTGTAATTTAAATTATTATTTTTTTATCGGTTATGGGCTAACACTTGGCTTCGATTTCACTTTAAGTGACAATGAAGCGGTAGATGGTAAAGCGTGTTCGCTCACAATACGTCTGGCTCTCACATGTGTGATTGCCGGAACAAAGTAGTGCTGTTATGGCGGCAGATTAACATTGGGGCTAGTCAGGCGGGTCAAAAAAAACCAATGCATCGTCCATAATTTAGAATTTCGAAAAACTATAAATCTCATTTAAGTTTACTTCAAATAAATTTTCTCATATCATCTCTAGATAATTGAAATTGTCATTGTCAATTATAATTTAAATTTCTCAACGTTATGTTTAGTCGTAAAATTACATTCCATGTTCCGATTCAGTTACATTTACATTAAATACAGATCGTGTATTCTTCGATACGATACTTGAGGCGGGGCACACAGGACATATGACTCACAAAAGCCTTAATTTATTATACCGGTGAGTTGAAAAAACGAAGAGGAAATTGCACGATTCGCTCACACGTAACACCGTCGTATGATTTTAAATCAGGTCCGCGTCACGCCGCGGTGCCACGGCGAACGGAACGTTTCCTTGCCGCCTGTACACAAAGAAGGTTTATTTCCGGGCTGGGGCCGTAATGAATTCGTCTCCTTTGGCTACGATAACTCCCCGCCCCGGGACTTCCATTTTCGTAGATATTTCTTTTTGAACAACGCCGTTGTCTGTCTCCATGCTAAATATTTGTTTGATGTTTCATTTCTCAGTGGACAGTAATCGTTGTTTCTATAAAAAAAATATGTTTTTTGTGTTTTCAATTACAGCCTTTACGAATCAGGTTTCGTGTTAAATTAAATTTAGATTAGTAATCGGTGTCTTTCTTCTAGTCTGACTTATTCATCTTCTAGTGTCTCCCGAAGTACTGGAGGCTGGCACTCAAAATCTGAATTTTTTCCTGATCTAAGAAAAGTCTTAAAAGTTGTTCATCGGATTTAATTCCTATCTACTCACAGATATTTCTCAGATCGTACATTTTGCTCCTTACAACGTGAACTAACGTTTCCTGGCAACCTTTTCCGTCAATCATAGTGCCTACATGTATACATACAGCAATAAAATTTAAAATATTATATTTGATTCACTAACAGTATTTGAATAATAATATTTTATTAGACTATTTGATGGCTCTGTAAATCTTTACTTGACTCTTCCTCCAACCAGTAATGTTTTCCAATCAATAAGATCTTTTTCTTTGCCATTTATCCATATTCTCCTTGGTATATACCTTGGTTTTTTTCTGCGAATGCTAGGAGAATGTTTTGATGAGATGAATTGATGAATGTTTAAATATTTATCAATTCTATCGAAACCGTGATAGCTTGTATTCCATTAACTTTTAATTTTCTATAGAAATATTTTGACTGTTTTTGGGCTTTACTAATATCAGTTGGAAATTTGATATCATTAAAAAAAAATGCGTTTACTGATTACTTTATAAAAAGTATAATATTTTTTATTAAAACCCACATGCCTTGTAACTCGGAAGTCACGAGTTCGATTCCTGGGCCACAGGAGCAGTGGAGTTTGGCTGGTGGTGGTAGGGTTTTTCAAATCGGCCCGGCTAGCTACCACTCTAAATGTCAATCTGCCGCCATAACAGAAATGGTGTGTTCCGGCAGCCATATGTACATGTGAGAAGCAAATATACTCTGGGCCAACACGCTTCACCATCTACGGCCTCATCGTCACTTAAGATCAGTTGAAATCGATGTAACGTGTTAGTCCATAACCGATAAAAAAAATATGTAATATAATATATACACTTAAAAGTGAATGCTTTGTTCGGCTAAACAGGAAATGTTCTCTATTCAATTACGCTAACGTAATAAAAACAAAGTGTTATAATATTATAACCGTACACGAAGGCTGGAAATGTTTGTAAAAAAAAAAAAAAAATAAAGAGAACGCCGGATTCGTCGTTCGAAATACAAATAAGTGGAATTAACTGCACGTCGCCAGTCGGCGGGCGATTATTCTCTGTCGGCCGCGAGCGCGCCGTTTTTCGAGGCCGCGCGTAATTTCGCCGGCGCGATGTCTGCGCGCGGTGTCGCGGGCGGCCAATAATTCATCGGGCCCGCGTCTCCGTTTATTGCGCGATTTAAGCGTCAGCGCTCTCCGGTGTTATGTTGAGCTGCGCGTATTTCGTGTGCGACCTAGGCTCGATGTCGGCTCGTTCGTTTTGTACATTACGCGAAGGTGGCGCTCAAGGCGATCGGAGTGGGCTGCAGTCGTGGACGCTCTTCACAATGCCGACTTGAATAAGCGTGTTTCGTCCGAATTGATAAGTTAAAGTATAGTGGGATGTTCATACGTGTAATCTCCACAAAGGCGCTTATAACTATTAAATATTATTAAAAAAAAAAGCATCGCCGCTCAAAATTTCAATAAAATTATTATGAGTTCTATTCACTAAGAGATATATTAAAATAGCTTCTATTTCATTTTTTTTTTTAACTTTTTTTGATTTCAAGTCTGTCTTAGGAATCCCTAACAAAAATTCTCTTGACAAAACTTAATAGTTATTAATTCTAATAATTAATGTTAAACAAAAACATTGGCAAATTAATCATGCTTGCGCGCGTAACTGGGTAATTCTTCACCCTATGTCAATGACTGACATTTTCCGTTTTTCAGAAAGCTAAGGTTTCAAATATTGCCACAAATAATGAAAGCTTATAAGCTGTTTTTTTTTTATAGTTTGGTTATTAATCACAATCTCCTCCAATACTAAACGTTTTAGATGGTAAAGCGTGTAAATCTCTATGTTTAAATCGACGAATTTTATATCAGGATCTATTTATACTCCATATTCTTAAAATTTATCCTTACGATGACCAAAATGTTATATCACAAATATATTTTCGATATTATGTCATATTTTCTCTCCATTACTTTGTATAATTAATTTCCATCTCCCAAGTTATTACCTGGGTCATTACGCCATGAAGTGAAAAGATCTTAAATCCATTAGCGTAAAGTCTAATAATTTGTACATTATATTAAAAAGTAGAATATCACTGATTCCAGCAATGCAAACTTCGTTCTTTCTATTCAAATTTACCTAAACAAATCGCAGTGAACTAGAAGCCTGTGGGCACGTATCGGTGGCATTTCTAAGAACGGCGTCAATCACAATAAAGGCTAAATATGAACAGGCGAACGGATTTCACGGTCGACCGCACACGGCCCGATTGTACCAATCCGATGAGGCATGACGCCGCTTACACCGTCCGTCCAATGCACACTCAGACTGCGGTCGGTGGCGAACATCTGGCTTATCCCATTCACCGCTCCGGTGTAACGCGACGTCGCCTGCGTTTGACGAAGCGAACCGCAAGCTATCGGCGCGGCGACGTTTATTAGATTAGGTCCTTGGGCCTGTGCAAATTACAATAGTTTTAATCGGACTCGAGACGAGGTTCTCGTGTGCGAACGTTTCGTGCGAGACTTGAATCGGTTCGCGCGAATCGGAAGTGTCGATGCTGTACCCGGAATTAATTTTCGATTAGGAATTAATCTGACAAATAGCCGCTGCATCGGGATGACCGCGGCTTTAATACAAGCTAATGTGCGCCACTGAATGCCAACGCGAGCGGCTTCGTGGACACAGTGTGATGTATTTGTATGGAAGACTTCGGCCGTTAGTAAATCAGCTTGAGTCGATTCAGTCGGTGAAAATATTTAGATGTATCAGATTGGTTACGGTTTTTTCATAAATTATCGAATATGAAATACATGTGACTTAAGAAAGAAATAAAGAAAAATTTAAATTATATTCTTAATCTTCTATTCTTGTAGGTGTGCTTCGCTGAAAAGTTGCATACCTTCTCGTAATTTCGACTCTCCATAGAACGGGTTAAATAACGAATGCGTGGTTTTTTTATGCAGCATCAGCCCATTTTGTGTTAAAAATCCTTTTTCTTTACGCAGATCTGGAAATGTAAATTAAACTTCAATGACGATGACGTCAAATAAATTTTATTGTAACGAATATGCCAATAAACCTTTCTGCTTTACATTTGTTAAAGTAATAATAAGTCGCAATGTCAAGATTGATAATCTTATTGGGTGCTAAGTAAATATATTAAGCTTTCTATGGGAAAACAAAGTTCGATAAAAAACTTAAAAATTACTAATAACATCCACGAAATCATGTTTTTGTATTTCTGTAATTCAGAGTTGTTCTATTCTCATGATTTTTTTTGCCTTATATTTGTTTTTAAAGTATCGATGACTTACAAGCGCTTATTATTTAAAAATTTTCATCTACATAAAGTAAAGGATGAAAAAAAAAATTTGTTATACTTACATTGTATGCCGCAAACGTCACATAATTTCCTATAAACAATATTTTCAAGGCTTTGCTATAAAAAAAAACCAAATCTTCTCATACATCCTCCTCCAATGTCCTCAAGACTCGCGAACACTAGTACATTAACATCCTACGTGACTAAAAATCTGCCAGTCGTAAATCAGCTCAAGTCGCTGTCTAAATTCTTCTTATGTTACTTGCTTTACCCATTCCTCAAAGGATTGTAGCGGTCGGGCACTAAGTGAATCCTACCGTCTATCAAGCGGATCTTATTTTTATTCTTCCCATATTACAACATACGCAAGAATGTTGGACTGTCGAGGCCAATTTTTAAATGATGCATTACGAGAATTATGTGATTGTATATCCTGATCGTACTTTACACTGTATGTAGTGTTAATTATAATAAAAAAGTTTCATCGAAAACAAAACTCCAAAGATCCAATTTTCCATATCCATAGTTCATGAAGATATTACCGTGTCTACGCAAGAATCGGTTACTAATCGAACAAGGGAATTAATTATTTTTGTTTAATTAAGTAAAAGAAAATATCGTTTGTCATTCGCAAACACTTATATGTGACAGCGATAAAATAAAAACCACTCTCCTAGAAGAAATTAAATGATGTTGGACGATTGCCAGAACAATATTTTATCCAAAATTTGTTTATCTACGACAAACTCTGAAGTTGCGTCGGGAAATACTAAAAATGTTATGACTAATATATTATTCTTATCGGTCAACTTATGGAATTGTAATGTTAGAGCAGTTGTTAAAATAATCAGCGGTGTGTCTATAGATGAAACCCCAGCAGCCATGGACACAATTAAAGCAATAATAAGACGTTTGTATTCAATTTTATCTTTGACATCATCTCGAAATATTGCATCATTTATCGTTTAGTAATTTTCATTACTTAAATGAAACTTTTTACTTCATGCAATATCGTTATCACCAAAATGAATACCAAAGCTACTTACATCAATGTCGAGCATGAAAGGCTCTATATTAAAGTGACAAAATAGAGTATTGTGAATATCAGAAATTAATTGATAAACCTTAATTATCTGTAAACTCACAGCATTTGTCTTTTAGGCTAAAGAAGAGACAATATTGGAAGAACTGCACAAACCACAACTTATGTCTGAATATACACGGTAATTTACGGAGTATATATATAATAGTATTCATGACTTATTTCCTAATGAAATGATAATGTTTTCACTAATAAAGCATCAATTGTTAGTCCAGGTAATACTAAACTATATTACATATATTTTGATAAGCGGCAAACGGACGATGCCAAATATTTTTGAAATCGTCGGGTTAGGTTTACCCGCAATGTCAATCTTACGCCTTAACACACCCAGAGTGTTGTGGGCAAGCACGATTCATCATCTGCAACATCATGTCTCAATGTCAATTCCGCTCTCGTTAAAAAATCACGTTATCTTTAACACGATTATTGCTAATTAAAACATATTCGTGCAAACATTCGTATCCTTGAAAAACTATTCCCTAAAAAAAAAATTATCCGTAAATGTTCTGATAGCTCACGTACCGTAGAGAGGTTTGTAAATAACGCTTTAATGGAATTTCTCGCCTGGCGCGGGGTGGTCTATGT
>DWQX01001301.1:0-29172 GCA_018245475.1 Pharmacophagus antenor | reverse complement strand
AAATAAATAATTTGTAAAGCACTAACTTTTGGAGTTTTATTCAATATTGTAATTTTTTCAAGGTGGTCTCAAACTTTGGGCCGGCAGTGTATAAAAAAATAACGATTTAAACAAATGTCATAAAGTAATGTAATAACATAAATCGAGTCCGAAAAACTTTTTTTTATTCATATATATGCATTACATTCCATCGGAAAAAATCTGTTGGACGTTACAAATATTGTTACACTCTACTTACTTACAAAATTTGACAGCTCGCCTAACATTCTTCTCTCAAGATCAATTAGTTCAATAAGCGACCACTTATTAAAAAATGTCCTTTAAAATACAGGCGGGGACTTAAAGTAAAATTTAAATATTTATGGTCTAAAATATATTCAATATTATATAATTTAGTTAAATAGTAAAGAATATTCATTTTTAACATATATTCTCTAAATAAGACAATGTTTTATTTGCCCTTACGTCGGATTATGCATACATATATCAACAATGTAATAAAGAAATTTGTCTTTTATTTGTTTAAGTTCAGTTTGCCGTCTCGTTAAATCCTAATTTGCACTCTCGCCACGTTTGACTCGAAAATAAACAGAAAAGATCATATTTTACATCGTACGGTGCTCACATACCGTAGCGTTTTAACCTCGCCCCATTATAAATCACGCGAAACATTCCCTCCAGCTTTACAATCCAATTTCCAGCATTTTCCAATTATCCGACATTGACTGCAATGAACGATTTTGATAGTTATTTCACTCCTAAACAATTTGTATCGACACTTAACTTTGAGTCGTCAACGTAAATAACTCCTAACGCCAACAATATTTCAAATGCCGATAAAATATTAAAGTATTAGAATACAGGATTTGATTGGTGCCGAAATATTGACAACTCTCATATAATACACATTTTAACTTAACTTTTTTACTGTTGTGACTGGCAAATGCGACCGACCCTCCACAATTTTAATCGACTGTGTTTTAAAAAAGATTTAGCTCAAGAAATTTTCAAGTACAGTTGTAAAAATTTTGTGCCCTGTATAATCTTCTGCGCCTTACAAGTATAAGATATATGTTTTTGTACTTCTCTTATTTTTCTAACATTTTCTTTTTTGTTACAGGTAAGTATTAGCAGGCTTTTTGATAAATATAAAAGGAGTTAAAAACTTTTCATCGTTTAAATACCACTGCAAATAGGAAAGAATTTTAACATTAACGAGGTAAATAAATAAAATAATTATTACAGTTTATAAGTGAAAATTTACAATTTAGGTTTATCTAAATTATCATATATTGGTTTATTACATTTTCATATCTAACAATTTCGTCAATTACATCCAGTTTAAAAACTTCGTAATTTTTATTCTAACATAGCTGTTTAGTAAAATTTCTCTTTGTGGAATAAGTTGGATAAGATTACGAATTTCCGAGCTTAATTAAGGTCTCATCTGACCCTTCATTTGTGACGATGGCCCCAGGATACTTATTGCGAGCAAATTGTTCCTCGCTCTTCTACTTTCGAAAGTAAAAAGCTTCCGAAATGATTATTTCCCCTCTATGCGCCTTCTCTTTTACTGATAGCTAGAGGAACTGGATGAAATAGACACATTAGTTTCTTCGGGTTGCGTTATAAATATATTTAATTAAATGTTCTGGAAACGTTAAACAATGATGTTCCATGTTATATTAGTATAAAAATAAGCAAACAAAATATTGTTATATTTCCGATTACATAACATGATTCATTCTCATATTTAATGTTTTTTTTTGTTTCCGCAAATACTTCAACGATTACTACACAGATGATTCTTACTTCCCTTTGTTTATCGGCAAAAGTAAGGTGTTGTTTATCTGTCATAGATCATTATGTGACACAACTGAGACACATTTCTTGGAGAACAAAAATAAATAAATCATTCAGTAGATAAATACGGTGCTTACGAGAACTTTGTATAAGGATTAAGAAAATAAATCAACGCTCCTCACTTCGGTCTGTGAAGTGTTTAAAGACGGATTATCCGTCGCTACATTGCCGTTATGCTATAAAACACGGTTTTATCTGAAAGAAAGTATTACGAGTGGTGGGTCCGTCTTTTTATAATATTTCAGAGCAGTCAAAGAGTGTTCGTCTAAATAATATCGTAGGCTTATCTCGGCTCTACATCGATCGGAGTCACGAGTGGCGGTAAAACTGAAAGGGCGGCGAGGAAGCGCCCGTTTGTCGGTTGGTATTCATAAAAGTGGCCAGCGTACAAGTATTCGCTTCCTGATAGTTCAGCGATCGCGATGTGATTAAAATAATAAATTCAAATTTATCTTGCGTTCAAATTAATACTTGATGTAAACTGGCCGAGTAACAGATTGTGAAAATTTAGGATATATCGAAATTTATTGAATGTTGTAATATTTTCTTAGCACTAACTTCGTTTGTTATTTAACGAAAAATTTAAAACTAAACTTTAAAGAAATTAAAAAATATTAACCTCACAGAAGTGTTTTAGAGCATGCCTATATTGAATACACAGTTTCCGAAATCGGACCAGTAAATTACAAAAAAGATGTCATTATTATTTTCACCTGGTAATTCATCCCAGTATAAAGCTCTATTAACTTTAACGCTTTTTTTCATTTTAAAGTCATACCTATCACGCAAAGTAAAGAAGAATTTAACCATGTTTAGCAAAAAGTAACGAAATAAAATAAGGCGCTATAGAGTTGCGCTAGTTGTGTAAGAGTTTAGAAAATATTGGACCGTTTAAATCCATTGACCAGTAAATAGACTGCATTGCGGTGACACGGGGCGCGGCCGTTTATATCACAGTGCAGTCGAAACTGGTACGCGGCTTCCGAAATTCCGGCCGATTTAACATCTATCGAAAACATACAAACGCGCCGAAACGCGTTCATCAAAAGTGTTGTACACATACGCACGAATCTCACAAACACATCCACAATATTTAGTTTTAACGTATTATCGATACCTAGTTAGAGAAATAAAAAATCAGAAACATTTACTAGTCTATATTTTTTAAGAATTGGGTACAAAAACATAGTTCTTTTTTTAATTATGTTGAAAACAGTAATTAAAAATCTCATACAATGTAAAATAAATTTTATAAACATCGATGTTAAAATACTTGCAGATCGTACGATATAATTAATCTACGTCAAGCTTAGATTTTAGATAACGGAAAAGTTGATTGTCTTCGGAATAATTATTCCGGCAGTGACAGTACTTTCCGATAAATTCGTCCACGTTTATCATGGTGTGCGATAGATGAAAATTTTGTCGTTGGCTGTATGAAATTAATTAATGCCATCTCTTAACGTCCATATTTGTACAGTCATCGCTTGGTAATTAAGGAAATGCTCCGACATTCACACGGGAAACCACGTTCGATATTTAATGAAGGTCGCGGCGAAATTTTGTTTTTTCAACATGGTTTTGAAGTTTAATTATTATTTTAAAAATAATAAAAGATGCATTAAGAAAGGTTGAAGTGTTACATCATTACTTTGTATTGATGGAAATCATTAATGTGATATGATACTCGGCTATGCACTTTGTTTCCTGATTCACTAAATTAATGAGTTCATTTAGCCTTAAAACTATCAGTTCTGTAGTTAATGTTGCCGACCCACAACAACTTTCCTATCTTATGATTATACAAACAGCTATAAAAATTGTTAAATCTAATTTTTTGTAACTTTAAATTAAAGGAGTACGCACAGAAACCCATAATTATTTTAGACACATGCACAAGGCTCACACTAAAGCTGGAAGCTTATCCGATAATAGAATTTCGTTGAAGTGTATCATGGTATAAGTTTCATTATCGAATATCGACATCCTTTATTCTGAAGCAACTTCCGGCTAGTTGAATGGTCCTAAATAACGTCACGCCGGAAATTCTGAACGACGGGTTCCACTTACTTCTTCCTCCTATATTATTACTTTAAAAATAATTTAGATAAAATTAAAAAATTACACCATCTAAAAGTCAATGTAATGTTCATTATTTGTTAATAAAGTTTTACAAGGTTTTGAATCGCTGCGTAGGCTTTTCGCAGATTTTTACCTTAGACTAATATTTAATTTCCTAAATATTTGCATTTCATCCACTTTAATACCCAAGTGATTTGTAGAAGAAGCGAATTAGGAATATTATGAATATTACTACAGCATAATGAAATAAAAATATCTCAAAATTGTTAAACGGTTTTTTTCTACAATGTAACGACATTTTTTATAATTATTTTAGGAGATAACGTGAGAGTTCAGCAAGCCTTTATTTTGAATACGTAAAGATTATTTATTTGGGATCATTAAAAGGGCGAGTTACCGTTTTTAATTAATATATACGATGCATATTCATGAATTCAATCAGGCGATGTCCAGTATGTTGTGATTGATAACCTGTTTCAACCACATTTTTATCTGCTTAAGACACTGATGACGATAGTTTATAAAAGTTTAATTGAACCATAGGTACAAACTAATTTCAAAATATTTATCGTACAGATTTCTGTAGATGAATCGATTGATGATTGGAGTGAGAAGCCTATTAATTGCTACCTCTGTCTAAACTGTTGATATAAACGAGATTTAAGTATTTAATTTTGATTGAATTATTATTTGCTAACGCTTCGTACAGAAATAATTGAAATATAAATTAATCGTCAATTTGCCAAGAAAATTTATTTAATTCGACAAAGGATCCCACCTGACTTTTGCACCCATATTCAAATAGCCTCGTTAAGTTTTCAATTGTCCCTCCAAGGTTTCAAATACGAACATTTCGAAAAGAGTCATTGAAAGGGATCCCAATCGATAATCTGTTCACGTTAATGAATGTAACTCCAGGAATCATTTCGCATCTTTTAAAACATTATATCATAAACTTGCGTAGGTAGATATTACGAAAACTATAAATTTTATTATTAGCCCTTTTACTTGTTTCGTTCGCATTATTTTAGATATACTTAACAAAGCGTAAATTTTAAATGATTTTAATGTATGAAGGACATCATTATTCTATATCTAAAACGAATGGTTTTGTTGTAATTTATCTTAAAACTAGAAACAGTTATTTTTGGTTATTTCTAGTAACAATCTTTCAATAATGTAATAATCGACAACAGTAGCTTGTTGTGTATCGTTTAAATATGTCTATTATTATGAAATCCATTAATAGTCTGCTGTACAGCGATGTAGATGCTATGTTCTAGCATCTTTCGGTCCAACGAATGACAGGACCGAAGGTTTCACATTCCAGTATTTCTATTTGCGGATTCTTCTGTAATATATCCCTACTTCCTTATTTTATTTTAGTCCATTTTACGTTTAACAATATCTATATTTTAATGAAATATTTTAACATTTTAACAGTTCCTCAAAACAAAAACATTTTTCTTGCTAAAATAAACTAGTTTTAATAATAGAAACACAAATTTAATTGCAAAATACTTAATTTTGTTTACCAAAAATCAAAATGTTCGTAAATAGAAACGGAAGAAGTACGAAATTCGAGCGGATATGGTATATAGGTAGAAAAATAAACTTTCGTATTTGCCCCCTCTAAGAGTTTTTCTTTAAGATATAAATTTGAAAAAAAAAAACTTAAAAACCGAATTGATCTGTTATGTATGATCATAGAGTAAGAAATAAAAAAGTTACGCGTCGTATTGAAAGCCTGCTTCTTGTCGACGGTTAAATATACCAACCTATTAACCATTAAAATATATAATATGTTCACAATAAATTGTGCGATGGGATTATGTGAGGTAGAAATATACTAACATTTTTATAAGTATAGTAACATTGTAATTTGCTGTTATAACATTTCGCTATGGTATTCCTAAATTAAATATAAACAAAACATTTCAAATAGTAAACACATTGGCAAAGCTTGCGTGCGGACGTATGGCGAAAGTGACCGCTGGTAGCACTGTTTGTGTTACTTCATCAGGTGGACATTCGGCCGCGCTTCTAGTCTATCTCGATTAATTAAGCAAGAAAACTATTTATATGACCGGCCCCGTGTTCTGTTTTAATGATGTCTGCTCCAATAAAATATCGCCCTATTGACTATTTTGAAGGATTTTTTTTCCAAAACTTTAATGTAAGCAGATTCTTAAAGGAGCCCAAATTTTGGTTTAAAAAGATTAAAAAAATACTTTTTCTTTTATTCCAATGAATATGTGTAAAAAAAATATTATTCGTATAAGTCTGTTTGTCTGTGTTTGTTCAGGCTAATTTCTGAAACGATTCAACCTAATTCCACGGAAGCTTCACAGGTAGATAGCCGAAAACATGTGAAAAAATTTATAAAAATTAAAAATCGAAATGGTTCTTGGAATTTTTTTTAAATTTAAACTTATAAATAAATCCCGAATTAATAGTACTATTTGAGTATGTGTAAAATACTCTCTACAATAAGTAATTACTTTTGACATTGAAAATATTAGTAAAGATTTTGATTAAATAAATACACAATGGAATTCCATCGTGTATTTATTTTATTTTATTTATACCAGTAGACAGTCGAATTATAAAAAGTATCTCATCATTTAATTTACAATGAATAAAAGGTGTAATCAAATTTTCGTAGATAAGTGAAGAATTTATTTACTTAACGCTGAACCTAACGATGACAACAGATCAAGATTGCGGCAGAAAATATTGGTCAAAGCCGAATATGTATGAAGTTCCTAATATTTTCTGAACAACGGAAGAAAACGCTTGAAAATTGACATTTTTCTTTATATCTTTAGAACACTGTATTTAAATATGTACATTCTATACAATGCTTGGTTATGACAATTGATGTACCTGTTGTGTATTTTATACCGGCTCAATTTTACTAAGTAAATAATTATTATACTGTCTAGTTTGTTCTGAACTTTCTAATTACAACATTGAAACGGATATTGAACAAAAGGCGATATTTCAGAAGGGACGATAAATAATGGCTTATGACAGGGCAGTTTCATTGAAATCCTGATAAAAGCGTAGCGTAAATAAACGGACGACATTACCCACGTCAACGCTAGCTTTTCACTCCGTTAAGTTATAGTTCCATTGTTTCTACTACAAGTCGCTTAAGCGCAGGGACGTCTGTCTTACTTAAAGAATCCAAGCGGGCGATATTTTAAATTGCTGTCGTAATTGGGTACTCACCGATAGTCGTTTATAAACCTAATTGTCTGATTTCTAAACGAATTATCATAGTTAAATCTATTTCGAAACTGCCAATTACTGAACGGCGAGTGTTTTCCCTTTTCTAATATATGTACACTATCCAATTGATCGATTTGTATCTCGTTTTAACAGTAGAAATTGCAAAATACAGATCTATGAGTTCTTATTATCTGGTAATAAAACGTATTTACGTGTGATTTGAAATAATTTACTTCACGCAATAAAATGTTTCGTTAACCACTCTTAATTTAGATATTTCCGGAGCAATTTTTCTAAAGTGACTCAATATAATATTTATACAAAATTTTTACTTTCTATGATAACCGGGTTATCCTAGGCAGGCGTGCTTCCCTATCTATAAACTAAAAACAAAGATATTTTTTATAATACATGCAGAAACAATCCCAGGTACATTTAAATTTACATAGCAACTATTATTTTGCATATATTAGTTGTAAAATTAAAATCCCTAATTATACCTCACCCAAGCAAATTTCTGAGGATTTACAAACCCATTTGTCTTGGATTCCGTTCGTCTGCTGGTATTTGGCAGCGTTGAAACCTGTTTCCCTTTGTCACACGTGAACAAAACAACAATTGGATTTATGGATACGTGGTTTACCGCTTGTAGCGTATCTAACGCACGAACAATATGTTTCATCTGAAAATCCGTTGTGAAACACGATGTAGCATGGCATTAATAATTCCAAGATCCACCAAAGATTATAGATATTTCTTCTACCATATACCATCAATCACAAGCCCTTCGGCACGTTTTGTTCTACTTATAGCGATGTATATGTTAGTTTATAATTCTTAAGATTTTATCGAACTGTATCTTATAACAAATCGTTTAATAATTATATTTGAAAACATACGCATCCATAACTATACTTAAGCAGAAAAAATATCGTACCCTCGGTGCAACAGTGTCATGCGAAAATATATAATTTGTCAAGAGAAATCTTTTAAATCTTTGATGTCGTAAAATAAAAATGATACTTCCTGATTTTGATAAAATGAATAGGTCATACCATATCGTTAAGTTTTAGCTTCTTATTGAAAATATAATGCAACTGTAATATTAATTTAAATATTTGCAATTAATACATCGTTCAGCTGATTTTTTAATTTGCGATAATAATATTGTCGCAGGTAGGGCACAGCGAGGTCACGATATGTCGTATAAAACAATGCCAAAATAGTATATATAACATAACCTTATTATATTAATCGGATAAATAATGAGTTCCTAATTATGTTACCAGCTTAATCATGATATCACATTCTAGTTATCCGACCTTGGCATCGGCTCGCCAAATGTTGGTCCAAACGGCCTTGGTTCTAGCGATGGTAATAGTCTAGTGAACTCGATTCTAACCGTCGGCCTTTATATGAACCTTATAGACGTAGCATCCTGTTGAAGAAACCTGTATTTTTATTGAACACTAAATTTGAAATACCATTATGACACATCAAAAAACACAAAAAAAATTATCAAAGTCTGTAAAGTTCAATTTCGAGTAGTAGTTTTGCACATTTACTAACTTTTAATAAATAAGTAATTTTAAATATCGAAATGACTAATTAATTTCATCAATTTCAAAATAAAGTTTTTTTTTTAATTCATTGGTTTTTTTCTCTTTAATATGTATATAATTCTATTTAATCTCATTATATACCCATACTGTGCAGCTTAATAGCTTATGCCTTTAAAGTTGCAGATTTGACATACATATAGACATGTATAATGCTCCTTACCCGATAACTGACTATTTTTGCTTTAGTTTTTACAAAATTTTGACCTGTAAAAATTATCAATCATAATCTGAATTTTCACTGCATAACCTGTACTCAAGTATTATCAGTTTTTGTGTATTATATAATTAAAATAAATTCCGTAAATATTTCTAAAATAATCTTTGTACCTGCTTGTACCTAGTTAAAGCTACGCAGTAGTAAGCTTAAGTTAAAATTTTGTAGTACACTGTGACACTTTAGATGATTAAAAATAAGTAAAAGAAGCTTTCCATCAAACAGTATATATATTTATTTACTAAATAATTTTATAAAACCACTACAAACAATTACGAGAAAGGACGAAATTCCTACTTTTGTTTTTCTATAATTTCATGTATGTATAACGTTTACAATGATAGTACATAATCGTTATCACTAATATATTGTAGTGGTATAACAACTACATAGAATAAGTGCATGGGTAAGTACTAAAATAAATTATGCGGTCTAACAGATAACTTCTTAATAGAGTATTATGTCACTTTACAGTCGGCAATATATGGAGCTCGGGAAAAGATAATAAATTTTCAGTGGACGCTTACCTAGTACTTGATTGGGTCTTTAAAATATCGCTACGGGGTTATATATTATATTACGATAACCAAACAGAAACACAAACCTCTTGTTACATAATACCTATTTGTTCTAATCTCTTTAAGTGATCGTAAATATTACCTTTAATTAGTATGAAACTGGTCTTATATTATTGTTTCGTCGAAATCTCATAATTGTTTTGACTGGCTCCCTGGCGCAGTGGTTTACCGCTTGCCTTGTTACATCGAATGGAAACTTGGACAGATTTCATTCCGGGGCCACACCAAGGGAAGTCTGGATGGATGATAAGGTTTTTTAAAATCTGCTAGATTTGTAACTACCCTCTATGCCTAAGTGCCGCCATAATAATTCCGGCGGGCATACATGAAAGAAGCTGGATATTCTGGGTACGCAAGCTTCACAGTTTACGGCCTCTTTATTAAGTAACCTTATTTTTCAAATGAAGTCCACTGGTAGCCCATTATCTACCAAAAATTGTATCTATATTATAATAAATTTGTGTTGCAATAATAAAATAAAGTAAATATAACGCACCAACGCAAGACTAGTCTTAGAGCAACAGATGTTCCATCGCAAGCTACTTAACCGGATATTGCAGAATCATGTCCTTAGTATGAATATAACAACGCTATACGAAGGTCCATTTAACAAATATTGCCACATCGAACGCGCCTTAGAATGCATCTCGTATGAGATCTGTATTTACTATGCTCATATAAAATCTGTATCCAATTTCTCCGCATGAAATCTCCTCTCGGCTCATAAAAGTAAATTATTCGATACTGTAACCGGCTCAAAAGCGCTCGAGCCGAAGAGTCTGCTCGGGCGCTTCGATGTTAATTAAATGAAAGGGGGATTATGTTATTAAACATTATCATTACGTAATTATCACAGAACGTGTTAGCGTAGCGTTTTATGACATCTTTCATATTTACACATACGAATGATACTAAAATGTTTGATTTATTAATGTTTGTTAATGTAGAATAAATTCGTTTATGTACACGCCATCTTTATCTGGATTTTTAACTAATCTAATTTCAAATGGACGCGCCATTCATGAATAAAAATTATAGAAAAAAGAGAAGAAAAAAAATACGTGTGGGAATATATTCTTCGGGTCGATTAAAAATACCGTTAAACGATTAAACACTTCTAAATTTAGACATAATGGTGTAGTGAATGAATGAATGATTATGAAATATAGGAGTTAATTTATAAGAAATTTTTACTTAAACAATTACTTATCGACAAAAACACAGATTTTTTTCATCTGTATTAAGTAAACTTGGCCAAGTAAATACCCTACAGAATTTATTTTAAGTTCTTATAAACTTTAGCTTAAACGCCTGCGGCGATTATTTTAAATAGTACAAATTTTTAAGCTTTTAATCGCTTTGAGGTTAATGTTTTATGAATCAATTTTTCTCTTTTTGAAAAATAAATCAATTTAACAAATTAAAATCTCAAGTACTTCATATTACAAAGAATGTAAAAATAAAAGGAAAATAAAAATTATGAATTTTTATCGATTATGAAATAACACTTAACCTTATTTTCACCTTATATTAAACGACAATGAGGCATTAAATGGTGATGTTTGCTCGCCCAGAATATTTCTGGCTTTAACGTGCCATAACATCCTTGCTGTCGAAGCACAGCAAGGCCGTTATGGCAACAGATTGACATTGAGGGTAGTAGATAGCCAGGCGGGCCCAATACACCCTACTAGCAATCAGACTCATGTAGCCTGGGAATCGAACTCATGATCTCCGCATTACAAAGCTAGCGGTGCACCACTGCGTCACGGAGGCAGTCAATATAGATAAATAAAGATCGTGATAATCTTCTCTAGTCATGGTTCTAACTACGACGATAACTTTGTATTAATATACTAATCGAAGTTATGGCTTCTTGCGTAAGAGGTTTAACATAGAGACAGGTGAAGCAATATAAGTACGTGTGACTATAATTTTAATATTTTATTTAACTTTTAACTTAATATGTATTAGCTTTAATTTCAACTCTATCGAGGATAAAAGTATCGAATAACATCTCCATGATATAAATCACCCACTACCGTGGTGCATTCTTCACTAGCTCACGAATCACCGGATTCCTTAGCCCTGTAACCGATGAAACTGTAAAAATCTTCAAAAAGACTAACGGTGAAAACATTATTCGAATATAAAATAGTGTATTCTTAGAGATTAATTGGAACATAACAACTGATTGGAGCAATTAAACTGCAATGTTAACATTTTTAGACCAGAGCTTATGACCCCTGATCTAAATAAAATTACTTTATAGTAGTATTCCATTGAGGTCTTTCTACTTAAACAGATGCGTACAAATTATTTAACTAAATACATAACATATAAAAAATCCACTAACTTTATGTCGTTTAAATAAAAATATATTTTAGACTATACGGGCTTGATACTAACAAGCCAAACAATAAACGGTATAAATTAATACTTTATAGTAGTAACAAATTGCGGCCTCGTAGGACCTATTTACATCCCACACAAATGAGTCACTTTCCCAGACACTTCGCAGACGTACAAACAGATTAGTAAATCATCAGTTTGTATGCGCTCGTTTTGTATATGCATAGATATTGTTTGCTTTCAACAATAAGGAAATTACTCTCACTATAAATTGATAGAAAAGAACGATACATAATAAATGTTTTGTTAGTAGAAGTAAGAAGAATTTACGAGTACTAGCAATTAATTCATTTCTGAAAATTACTTTATTATCAAATATTTGTTATTTTTTAACTAAAGCTAAGCCATTATTAAGTACTTTGATTTATGTTAAATCAAAAGTGAATATTATTTTTAAAAATCAACCAATTAAAACGCTCTCTTCAATGTATGTTTATTTTTTTCTGAAATTTTTAAAAATGAGGATCTGTCTTTTCTATACCATCATTCACATAATTTCGGAGAAAATAGCTTCACAGACAGCAAAAATGCTTTAGTAGGAAATTTAGAAGTCGTATGTTAGTAATAAATTGCGAAATGGTTGTATGTATGAAAGCAAACAAAAATATACTCTCATATTTCTACTATAATATGAGATGAAACATGAGCTCAGATTACCAAATGTCGTGTATAATTTTTCTAAAATAGATTTCTAAAATGTATACAGTCAGTACATTTAATATGGCCAAATACGCGAACGCCATTTGTATTCAGCAAATTTGACAATCTATACGAACGTAGCAAGCTGAGACCGCAGGGGATTGACCCACTTACGAAACATCTTTAATTTCCGGACAATTATCTTTTTGACATCTGACCGCTTTCTTCATAAGCGCTGTAGCACTTACGTAATTTCCTGCTTGCTAACGTAATGATGACTATTAGTGCACAGGATACAATTACTAGCCTCACATTTATACAGTCGAAAGAGATGTTGATTAACGGACGCCTTATCTAAAAATAGTCGTATATTCTTAAAACATATTTCAATAAAAAAAAAACTGTTAACATTATTTTATACAAATCCTTGGTAAAAGTCATATAAATACACAACCACACAGTACGCTATATTTTTATTAACATCGGCTAGGAACATGCAAGTATAATATTTCCTGTGCGTCTCGGTCAGACGCCTGAACTGACAACCTGTGTCCTAGAGCAGTCACTTCGCGTTTAACAACCGTTCACTTCAATGCGCACAATGTTATCTTTTCGCTTTCACAAACATTCATTCAGCTTTGTGTTCATCGTGTTAGGTTTCATTTTACAATGGTAATGTAAACCTGCACTAATTTGCATGCGATGTATAGACTTGACATATATGTAATATTCTCAAATAGACGAAAGCAAAGAGAGGCGAACGACAGGCGCACGGCCGCAAGAATCCCGCTGAATTACAAATCGTACCTCTCAACCAACTTACACTGGCTGATGACTTGGACATTCTTTGTGTTAAGTCGATTATACTGAATAACCGGATTGAAATTCTCATCTCAATCCCATCAAGTCCACGACATTGTCGGGATTTAACAATTCGGAGAACACTTTCCGTTGTCTTTTCATTTGGGTCAATACGGGCACGGAATGAATTATTTGTATAGCTGTATTACAATTAACATAATAAAACCTTGACTTTGATATCAATTAAAAGGAATTTAAATGGTGAATATTCAAAAATTTTAACTTTATATCGACTCCTAAAAATACTTATAGGAGCTTGTGCTCAACTCTTGTGAGTATTTAAAAATAGTCACATTGTCTTCGGCAAATAATCATAACTTATTTAATTGCAGTAATATCAAATAATATATGCACATTAAACACTTTTCGAAGAGCACCACTAAGTGACCGTTCATTTATTCAATTTATAACATAAATCAAATAAAGTACAAACTAACCGACCTGCCCTTTAAAGATAATATTTGCATAAACTACTTTAAATATGAATCGATTTGTAAGCATACAGTAATCTTAAATTATTCAGATCTTGAGATTGGAACTCTTATACCGTAAAGAAAATTCATATCTGCATAAGTACATATGAATTGTCTTTACGGTAAAATAATAAAAGTAATGACATAAAATATATCCTTATAGCTACTAAATCTAATACAAAAAGGTTACATGTAATACGATCCTTTTTATATTTTGCAAACGTGTCGCCTTTTGTATTATTTTCACTCTTGAAGTTTCGAACTGTCTTTAACATATAATTTAATATCTCTAGTTATGTTTATGTTAATGTATTATTTTAGTATTTTGATTGTAATGTATATAGAAGTTACGATGGGGATGCCATATTTTTAACATAAAGACCCTAAACGAAATAAACATTTTAAAAAAATCTCTAGTTCATATTAGGGAATTACGTAACTGACTAACGACTAAGAAATGATGTATAGTTTAATGAAATATATTTGAAAAGAATTATACCGACGAAAAACATATAAAGACTGAACATTAGTTAGGAAATATTAATTCAACGTTTTAACAATAGGTTTCGGTTTCAGTTGCACCAGCATTGTAAATTGCCTTGTCCAAATGATCGATGTCCTTGCAAAGCCTCTCCCGTGTGTTAAAGTCAGTTTCACACTATACCATTGTGCGAGCATCTAACCAGGAACAAAGGGGCGTTTGTATCGACAGCTCTTGACATGGAAAGGCTTTTTTGCTATTTACGATAAGAAACAGTGAAAACGTCGGTGATCTTTACCCTCGTCATGTTAATGCTTTGACGATTTAAAAAATTGGATTTACAATATGTAAAATATTTTCGGGAGTGTACTGTGCAATCTTGAACTTGTATTCAATTGAGAAATTAGTACTTGTGGAAAAATGCATTAATAATATTCGTGACCATGTTATTATGTAAAATATATCATTACGGCTTAATACATATAGCACAAATACTTTTTTTTTATTTCCCATTGTTTATACTTCTTTTACAATAGAAAGTAACCAATATGTAATATAAACACGAAAAAAAAGCGTTTGTAAATCCTTTGGTAAATTTCAATATTTCGCTTTCGTTGCAATGTGTTTAAATAAAAATCAGAAACTTTCCCCGAAGATACTGTAATAACATTCCTATTTTGTAGCAATGTCTCATTACACATGTATTTCCTTTGGGAACACGGATATAGCCCCAATAAGCACAGAGAGCTATTTTTATTATTAATGTTATAGCTCTTATAAATATTGTTAACTATAAAAATGTCTTTATAATCTTGTAATATTTTTTTATAAAGATCTCATGTTAAAAGCGATTCAAACGTCATATGTGATATTTGTGGCAAATTTCAAACCGTTGCTTATGTATCTTTAAATCAAAACTTTCAAACATTTAGGCAGTCATTTATGTACTTTAGGAAACCACGTGTTAACGCAATTAATTATAATTAATCTCACTTAGTTATATTTGGTTATGATACAGATCATATTAAGACACTCTAAACAGAAAAATCTTGAGATATTTTATAGAAAATGATAATTTAGTACCGTACCTTACGGCTATCTCCTTTTTATTTAAGTCTCTATCATTATCGTCATTCTTGTGAAGAGATGTGCGATGCTGAATATGGGCCGCCCCAATCGATTCCCACTGCCTGTTCATGAGATACTTAATTTTTTGTTTTTCTGATTAATCCTTTATTTACACAAATAATTTATAATTGTGTATTATTAAACGTTTAAGGG
Organism: Pharmacophagus antenor; assembly: GCA_018245475.1. Taxonomy (NCBI): domain Eukaryota; kingdom Metazoa; phylum Arthropoda; class Insecta; order Lepidoptera; family Papilionidae; genus Pharmacophagus; species Pharmacophagus antenor. The sequence goes on along the minus strand of DWQX01001301.1, from coordinate 13,432 downwards.
TGCTTACACGATATAGGAAACGAATAAGTGTTTTTGAGATTTTTGTTAATATTAATTGTTATTTAACATGTTTAATTATATCCATCGTGTGGCGGTTAATCGATTACTTTTAATGCAGAGCGACTGAGTTCAATTACGGAACCACATAAGCTGTACAGTTTGGCTAGTGGTATAGTTTTTAAAAATCAGACTGCCACCATAAAAGCATTGCAGTATTCTGGCATTTATACACATAAAAGGATCATTCTCGGCGAGCACGTACTATATGAGCCCTCTTTGTAACTCAATATCACGTACAATTGAGATCAGGATAACACTAAAATACTTTTGCTATGTCTGCAATATATGTTATCTCTTTATAAATCAACTGTGATGTTAATGGTTTCCAGATGCATTGATTGACATCAAAAACATTCTTAACGCTTTAAGGCCGGTGCGACGCGAAGCTAAACAAACCGCGTCGAAGCTTAACCTTCCCACAAAAGGTCGGTTGCCGCTAACACACAAACATTCGTGTTGACTCCTCATACCCATCACGTTCCCACGAGGGTCGCGACTTTATCCGAGTAAATAAACCATTTTTCTCCGACTTTTTTATCTAATTCCACAGCATAAATCCTAATATAGGTACATGAAATATTTCTTGAAAATAAAGTATTTCTTACACGATAACTTACGTCAGTATATAGTTGATATTTATTATTGCATTAATTTAAAACCTGTGTGAAACTTATAATAATTACCCAATTATACAAAAATGTACACAAAACCAATAATAATTAAGGACGTGATCGTTAAAGTTGTTGTAATTATTAAAAGTTCACTGCATAATATCGCAATAACATTACGACAAGCAATATAAAGTTCGCAGCTTGCGCCAATAATTATGTACTAGCGGACCACACAGGCAACCCCAGAGGCACTATGCTAGTCGTGAACCTTGGTGCCCGGAACGACCGCATGCTTTTCTATTAAGGCTTTCCATTCAGAATCAATCTCGCTATAAAACCATAAACTGTTTTTATTTCTTTTCACCATTCTATAAACCTACATATACATTTCTGAATAAGATGATAGAATATTAATAATAAAAACGTTTTGATACAATAATCCCAATAAAAGATTTAAATATCTGCTTCGTTTATATTGTTTGCGTCAAATTCTTATTCAAGACATTTTCCCACGATTGACGTTCACATGAATCGTACAATTGATACCATTCCGCATAATAAATTCAAAATGATCTCAATTTTCAAGACTCACGTATATAAATTGCGCAATTGCGAAATGGAACAATAATAATTATACCATTATGATGCAAAGAATGTGCATGCACCTTATGTATTGTATTTTGTGGTCACCTTATTAAATCACATTTGGAATGGAGATTTAAATAGAAGTTTAATTTTAATACCAGTCGCTTAGCTAGTCTGTTCGAAAGTGAGCTCTGTCTGCTAAATGCCGGAAGCCTTCAGTACCGTCGGGGTAGAGCCGTGAGATTGACAACTCGCTAAAGGCTCGAAGCGACTCTCCGGACAACTTGACCGCAACACAATTTAAATGCCAACTATCCTTTGAAATTTAACACATCCAGGAAAGTAAATTTACACCTCATTATGTCATGGTTTAGGAAGACCCTTTTCTTTTGTGTTTATGATCAGTATGCTTATGTAGTTAGCTTGTCTTAGTTAAAATAACTTACATTTTAAACAAATATTTGATATTGTATTGTATTGTTACTATTTGTAAATACAACAAAAAACTTATTTAAATATATTTAAAAGAGTCTGGTTGATTTAAAAGGACAACCAACAAATGTATATTTTATAGAAATGGTCACTAATTATAATGCAAATACAGTTTATTTATAATGATACTAAATAAAATAGTAATAATTTTAAAATTTTCATAAGATTAATAATAATTATAATGCAAATTTGTCTTTTAATATCACTAAATATTGTTTACTATATGTACACAACTATTTTTTTAAGATTATGATAAATAATTGCAGAGTTTATGATGGTAAGCGTTCTTTGCTGCCTTTAGGTATTAGTATCAATGATTAATAAGACAAAATACCAAGTCAAGAAACTAAGATAATATGCAATTAATTATGACTTTTCTTGTTTTATGTTTTCTCTATTAATACAACAATATTCGATTGCAGCATGTAATTTGCTGTTGTGTACTGCGCAATAAAAGTGGAATGCAACCCCGATACCCAAGCGCAATATTTTATTACCAATTCTATTCGCAGCAACAACATTAGCGTTCAAAGTAGTGCATAAAAGGCAACGAGCTAAGGAAAATCGGCGAGCTTTACCCGAGCGAGCAGGCGCTGATTCTTTTATCTTATCATAGCGTCGCGGTAGTAAAATTTTAATGAAGCGGACCGGGGCACCGGTCCCGCTAATCGAACTAAAGCTAACAGTTACTTTGTGGACACAAATGCTTAGAGAAACACTCCGACCGTACACTGCGCGACTGAAGCAACTCTCGGGTTAAACGTTCAAGTTCGGTCCGAGATCATCTCGAATAACATCACACTATACCCATTAGCAACTCAATTACAAAGCTTTCGTTGAGAATAAAATTGCTTTTGATTCGTTTAGAGGAGCAATTTAATTTTCAACTTTTTTTTTATTTGAAATAAGTTGAGAGTAAAGAGCTATACAATAATTTATTTAATGTTTAGCTTAAGAAATTTAATGTGAACTAACATCTATTTATCATTATATGTTATATCTTGGTAGTGTTTTTGCTATATCCATTAGTATTAATCAAAATTATTGTAATGATTTTATTCATATAATATTACTTTAATCCAAAAATTTTATTACTAAAAACTAATAAATAAAATTACTAACACTTTATTCCGAGAACAAAATATTTCTCGTTATAATATTTTTTCTTTCGATAATCTCTATTCGTACATGCTACGCGACCTGTAATCGCGAAACATGAAACGGTTTCACCAATTGTAAACGTCTTCCTCTTCTCCCTTGATCTTTTCTTTCTTTCAGAATTTCCCTGTTCTGTATCACCAAAGATAATACGCCACTGAATTTTTGTTCCGCAATCATTGTTGTACATCGTTTGTTGTGAAAATATTCGAAGCGTCGGAGTACTACTGTTCCATTTTGCTTATTGCGTATAAGGGAGCACCGCGACGTTTTCCAGTGAAATAAATTGCTCTTCATTCCACTGTCCCGATTTGGTGAAACGTGCTTCTGTTCGTTCCCGTATACTCACTGATTTATTTTACATTGCACTTGGAAACACCGTTGTAACAGTAAGAAATAAATGATTTAGAAAAAGCTACCTTCATTCCTTGAACAGTATCCGCGTACGCCTTACAATTTGATTTATGCCATTAAATATGTTCATAATTTATACTGATAGTCCGTTTTCTTCTCAATTTTAGCAATGATAACTGTGTCATGCATTTCTTTCTTCTTTAATTTCCTGTTGAAAGAAATACTCTTAAGGGCTTCTAATTATATTGATGACAAACGAAATTGCTGTGGAATCTGTACTTAAACTCTCATTGGCAAATTTAAAATAATTATCTTAGATGAAATAAAACTTTAAGCATACAAAAATTCAGGAACTTATACACATAAATTTGTCAGTCTACAACAGCCTCTAGACACCCCAAGACATTACCATGAACTTAAATCAGTCCAACGGTTAATCATTTAAATCAAGCCCCTCCTTTTACGTTCTTGGCCGACATACTACACTTAGAAATGTCAAGATCCGTTTAATTGAATTCTGTGAAAGATTTATTAGACTTCAGAATCCGTATTATTACATGCACGGATGAAGCATCAAATTTATACGTTCCTATCGTGGAAATTTTATCATGTTCATTGTAATTTCTTTTAAATTATTGATAGATTACCAATAAAATACAAGAGCTGTAAATCATTCCTTGAGAATTAAACAAATATTACGCCGCTGAGATTTTGGACCGTGTACTTAACTTATTAAATGTAATCAAATGTAAGTTATGAATAAACATGACATAAATAGTGTAGAGGACAATATACAAAAATAAAAAAGAACGTTAAACTCACTTTAGATAATGAAGAATAATTATGTATAAATAATTACAATAAAAAAAGCGGAATAGAAATATTTACAACTTAATTTTCCAGGCTTATGTGGAAGAGGTATTGATTGTTATAAAAAGAAATTCTCTTTGATGATATTGAAAAAAGTAGTTTGATCGGGCACTGAGTTGACGTGAAACAATAGGAGCATTGAGGGGTAGATAAACGCACGAAATATCTTTCGACCATATCCAATTTATACGGAGTGCCAATAACGTTTCACACAACATTTTTTAACACACCTGTTTGCTAATGTCTATTGACGAACCATATGCATTCAACTTCTACTTAATAAATATTGACCTTTTACCCACGCTTCAATATATAGTATAACTTACCACATTGAAATAGATCCTAAACAAAAAATACGAATATATAGTTTTTGATAAACAAATATTCTTCTTTTTCCTAGAATATTACGGACAATAACGATTTTTTTATTATAAAATAATTCGTTTACTAATATTATGACGATATATACAATGAAAAATATGTAAATGTTTGATAGGTTGATGTAAAATATATTCTAAATTTTAAGTTTTTTTAACAAGCATATAAAAAAACCTTCTTATAAATAATAAGCATTAATTTATCAATTCCCTTTCTCTCATATTTAAATCGAACAACAAGATATCCATTAAGGATCAAACAACACGCAGTCATCCATTACGCTTTAACCGCCTATCTGTACTTAAACGTTTATCAAGCAATGACCTATCTTTATAACCCACGCTTTGCTTTGTTCTGCATAATCTTTTGTTCTTATAAATGTAATGCGAAAGAGAAAATGTACTCTGCATGAAGTGCACTATACACCATAAGGGTAATATCAACAACACGCTCTATTTCGTATTTTTAACTCAATGTTCTTTTTAATTATCCCGTTGCGTAATATTTATACGTAACGAGGTCGATATCGCCGATCTCATCTCGTACTTTGTTATAAAAGAGGTCTTGTACTACTTATTTGAAGATAATTTAAAATTTGTTTTACGATGTACCTCACCCACATTAATCATATGTTAAGATATATAAAATTTAATAAATTTTATTGAACTATGTTGATAGTTTTATGAGTGAAACATACGTCATTTTCTATTTAAACTATTTGTAACAATTCCCGAATTCATATTATTTCTCATTAACATAGTTGATTTTGTGTATAAATATTTATGAAATTAAGCTTATCGAAAGTAAAATAACACTTAGAATTTGGTTCAACTAATAATACATTTCGTCATAATGTATAATTTTGCATACTACGTAGTGTTTAATATATAGTATAAATCTATATATATTATTCCAAGTCACTATTAATTTGGAATTTAACGGAAAAATCTTTAAAGTAAAAAGTTTTAATTTGCTCTCGAATCCATGCACACAGGCAGTCACACCGACGCAGAGGTTAAAGGCCGAAGTGTTGAGGTACACGTTGCCTCATTGTTTAAAGCTACGTCAAACAACGACAAAAAGCGGCACTTCAAAGCTTTACACCGCTGAACATACAACAGACATCAGCGGTGCAACCACACTAACCTAGATAATTATTCGCCGGATTTTGGTCAATAAATCTACACAATTATGGCGCAGTTTTCTGGAATACATTTATAATACAAGCCGAAACTCAGGAAATCAGGTTCTATAATAATCGTTATCTGTATACAGGATATTGCACATTGAATACTGTTTTAATGAAATATATTAACAGCATTTTAAATAATATTTGGAAATTTTAAATAAATTATTTAAGCTGTAATCTTTCGCATCATTAAAATTTAAAAAAAATTTATAGTAACAAAAACAGCAGATATTGAATTCGTATATAATTCTCAACTTTTAGAATCCACGGTGAACATTGTAAATGAGGTTGCGTTAGGTGAAATAAGAAAGATTATAATCTATTCCGTGAAATAAAATATAAGAAACGGAGAGAAACCCTCTGAGAAGTAAATAGACGTAAAAAAGATTCTTTACAAGAGCTTGGGCTTTAGAAATTTCTCTGTACACGACAGTACTCGGTTATTTGTCGTAAAACTGCGCATGTTAAGCACATGAAATGTTTCCCTCCGTTAATTTTATAGGCCAGCTTCATTTCAATCGTACATATTAAAAATTTCCCGTTCGGAAATTCTGTTAAGAGGTCCAATATTTATATATGACTTGTTCCAGAACAACTGCCAGTTTGTAATCATTTTATATTTGCACCAATCATTGCAATGAAAATTCATTGGACAGTTTTTTTACTATACATTACTATTTGTTATCTTAAAATAGAACCTTTGTCATAGATTTTTTTTTTTATTTTCAAACTACTCATTTATCGATCATTAACATCGGAAATGAAAATATTAAAAATATAATTTCTCCTTAAATACATATTCATCGGTTCCTGATCATATCATCTCTAGAAATACAATATAATTTACGCGAAAACTTAATACATTTATCGCTTCCTTCAAGTACGGAATAGCCTAGGGCAATAATGTTACATGTGATGGCACGCAGAGAACATTAAAAAGTTAACGGCACGCTTTAAATTAAAACATCGCCGCTAAACAATAATTAGCCTTCTGACTTGCTAATTAACACATAGTTTAAGGACATTTTTATGGTTTTCTTTTCTTTTCTTTGTTTTCATCTTAAGTGGTAGCGTAATCTGCGATGGTAAAGCGCATTAACGCAGAAAAATACCTATAATATTTTTTTATCGAACGTCATAATGACGCATCCCATAAATCTAGTGTTAACGATGTGTGTTCTGTCTAATTATTAATGTGATCTTTTTAAACCGACCATCAGAGCGAAGACCTTACAGAGAAAATTTTATAGACGTTTTTTTGAAAGATATTCATAATTCCCTACTAGTGCAATTTGGTCCCACTAAAACTGAAAAAAGCCTACCCCATGAATGGGAAAATAGGATAATCTAATTTTGCACACTTTAATTCCTATTAAAATATAAAGTTATTAAATTATGTTTATAGATCAAAATATTTTTTTTTATAAAGAAGGATCATTATAAACAAAAAGAATCTACATAAAGAGAAGAACTGCAATAATAGTGCTGACCGTTAAATTCTCTTTTTTTTTAAATCGCTGTGTTTTGTAAAGTTTGAGAAATTAATATAAGCAATATTTTCATTCAAACACTCTCGTATTCTTCTTTAATTGTTGATTCGGTTATTTTATATATATTAAAAAGCAAAATATGAAACCATAAAAGTGAACTGTGCGTATTTAATCCCCGTCCGAAGGTTCCTATACTGCTATTTTGCGAATAATATCTATGTTATAATTTAATATTGTGTTTAATATGACGTTTTATCGCTCATTCGTCTTAATTATCATCAATTACAGCAAAGCGAGCCGCCCTCGTGCCGCGCGGCGATAAGCCTAATGTAGGTACTCCAACTCAGTTTAAACCTATACAACAGCAATCCTCAATTCTTCTTAAATTATAGCATAACATTTTCACAAATGTCAAATTACAAAACATTAACAGTCCACGCCACAAACAACTTACATTTTTTGCTTAAATAATATAGGATATATATACTATCGCGTGTAATATTTAGGTATAACTAACTATAATTAATCTAATTTATAAAATCATCATTGTATACCTTATTTGTCACACACAATTTCGGTGTAAATTCTTTTCATTCTATTTAATGTTAATAATCCCCTCAGTCGTCACACACGTTCTCAACATCGATTTCGGAGAAATACAATCGGCATATACGATCTTGACACAATTAATACACCGTCACCTCTATGAAATACATATAAATATTGAATTAAAGAATATACACTGTTACATTATACAGTATACTGTCACAACATACATTATGAAAAATCTATACCTTCAGAGTTCGTAATTATCGAAGGGATTACTAATGGCGATGGGGTCCGTGGAGTCAGATATTAATTTCACTTAAACACTTCCTAGAGAGCGACGGGTCAATGCACTGGCGCACCTCGTGGGATGCTGGCACAAGGTTGGCGGCAGTCGACCATAGTTCCCGGACGGACAGCGAGCCACTGTGTCGAAATGCAATGCCAAATTGTAATCGAAAAGCAATATTTAAATTACGTTACAAAATTATTACATCAACATGAAAATGTTAACACCTATACGATTTAATGTACAAAATGTAAATTTACCCAGTTTTTATTTCGTACATTATTATTACTTATACCCTATGAAATAGATGGAATAAGCCCGTGGGCATTTCCTGTTCTTGACATCTAATTAAAGCGCGGACATATTTACTTCTACGCGTATTAAATAAAGGGAAACTACCTGTTGTTTTGATCAATAATATGTATGTATAAAGATTGAAAATGTCTAATACAATAAATAGTATCTAAATTCAAACTTGCTGAACTTGCTGTGTGCCACTTCCGTAGCATCACTTAACTATAACAAATCTATTGAAAACGCATTCATATCTCAACGGCGTCGATCTCTCGTTAAACGATACAGATAATTTACATAACACTTCATTATTGATGACTCAAATGTATCGTTGCGCCGACAGCTCGTATTAAAATACACCTCTCTTTAATACTTTGCAGAACTCTAAGATTTCCCTTCTGGACTTTTTATATTTTTTTTTTCAGAATTATAGTCCCACTATTTATAATTATTATAATTTATTCTCAGCCGCATATGACAAGTGTTGCTGAACATATTACATTTGGAAATAACATAATGTTAAGTACTCATGATTATGGGCACATGATTACTGTTTAATTTAGGTATTATTGTTATAAAACTTAATTCAGATTTATATATATTACTAAAATATATCAAAAACATGTACAGGTGATTGAAGAAAGTATCGCCAGCAAAAAATATCTCGAATCATTTTGCATATTTAATAAATAACGTAAACATTCGATTGTAGTCTCTATATAAGATTGATGTTAATATCGTTGTGTGCCTTATATGAGCTCCAAAATCTCGGCATTGCAAACCCAATACTCCTGGAAGCCTGTTTCCGGTCATTGACGTCACCCCAGACATGAGATCCGATTTTTAAAAGTGAAATATTCGGTCGGATAAGCTTGAAACCTTGCATTACTCATATATAATTGGTATTTTGTAGGTTTATGTTTACGTGACATTTTTGACAATGTCCAGTATAAGAACGCAGCGCATTTTAATTGACGCTTTGCGATGAACAAAGGCCGGCACCGCGCCGTATGAGGTCAAAATTTTTATTGCCCTCAAACATTACATACGAAAATTTAACGATGTAATTCGTCCCGAGGTTATTGCGAACGATGCAATTACGCGAAGCCCTTAGGAGTCAACGCCACGCCCGTCCATTGTATAGTCCTCTTAAAATTTATAAGTGAAGCGTTAACGAGCCTGAGATATTATCTCTAACTGCTCCTGGCCATTTGAACGCTAACAGTAATCAACGTGCCATACTAACACCCGCTTCTGTTGCAATACGGTTTAATCATCATTGATTCTAACAGCAACAGATCTATGTTATATTTTAGTAAATTACAAGTAAAAAATAAGTCTTATTTAAACAGAATTCGACCATCCCTTGTACCTGTTTACGCTTTCCTTCGTAATTTGCGTTGGGCTAATGCTGTGCCGTAGTCATTAGAACGCTGGGTCGGCTTCCCGGGTATAATTATAATTCATTATCCTATTTCCCATTACGACGCTTTATATCAAGCATTAGAATTTATGGTTACGCGTCAGGTGGATTGTTTACATTGAAAACCGTAAGAATAAACACGAAGTTCACTGTTCACTTTAACATGTATAAAGCAAGCGAACGTTTCTTTACACTTAAACAAATTCTATTTCACGGCCGATGAACACCCGCAAACAAGCTCTTGATCCGTGAAAGACACAACGTTATGCCGCTACCATGTCAGACATTCGAGATTGTTCCACTCTATATGACGATACTTTTTGTGTAGTTAAATCAATTTTACCCAGTCTCATGAACACAACGAATCTCATTACGTGAGATCATTGACATCATTCATCCTGTATTGCGAAAATTTCAACAACGGCTATCAAAGCTACTTGCCTTCACAATAGAACCACCACGTGTTTTTAAATGCCCTGTTGAATGGTGTTAGATTTTACTCATGATGATTCGTTATGAAATAAGTATCACATCCATTTTACCCACACTTTCGTTGTATGTAGTCAAAAGCCACAAACACAATATCGAAGTAAATCCACTTTGTCTCCCTCAATTTATTGTTGCGTTAACGCTGTCACCTCGAAGTGTCAAAGTGATGCGGGCGAAATATTATTATCTGCAACAGAGCAAGCAACGATGACCTTTACGATGCCCGTTAAACAGACCTTACTTTATGGTAATAAATAATGCTACGCAATAGGAATAGCGGGATTTCAAAAATACCGCTACTAGATACTGTTTCCAGCTTAAAAGGAAATCGAGTTAATTATGAGGCTGTTACTTTTTTCATCACATTGCCCCTGAGACGCCCTGCGGTATCTTAGACCGGTTCACTAGCTTCCTGCTGATCCTTAAACGGTCCTGCTCCATTGCGGATAATATTCTCGATTGGATGTTTTTACCGCGCTCATTGGATAGTGTAGTAAAAAAATAGCTAATAGCTTCTGGCTTCGATCCATTGGTCATTGAACCCGTGCGATATTGTTTCACTACAACCTAACAATGAAGCGCAGGCTGTGCCTTGATTATAATATAATACCTTAAGTTATTCATCTTCATTTGCCTACAGCAGGTGCATTTTATTAGAGTTCCAGACAGCGTGACGTCTTTGCGAATACGTATACGCTGATTATATTCCTATGAAGCCATTGTTCAATGAAACATTACAACGAGCTTGTGTTAAATATTAATTAGTTTATGAATATATTAAAGAGATTCAATTTTAGGTTGCGTTTAATAATAAATAGTTTTTAATTTGTAATATAATTCCTTAAGCGCACGGTTACAACTTGCATGGAATTGAGACGTATGTAAAAAACAACCGGCTCAAGGACCACACACGAGCTCATGGAAACCAACGCGTCTGTGGATTATATTTAATGTATTTGTTATCGATGTATACTTTGTAACTACCTTTTTTTAGCAAATTTAGTGAAATACAAGTTTACAATATCTTAATCTTTACAAATTTTTTGACTTCGTATTCAGATGTCTATACGTCCGAGTTATCGTTTAGTTCATAAAAACTTTTCTGTGTGCTCTAAAAGATTACCAACTGTTATTGTCAGTTTCTTATTGCAATTTTTTAAATAAAGCTAGTTTTCTGACATTGACTGCGTATACAATCTCAAATGTAACGATTGCGTTCATTCAAGATTCAGGAGTCGAACACGCCGCTCTGTTACTTATTCTCCAAATGTCCTCTAAATTATCCACGCTTTTTCGCAGTCATCCCTTTATACAAAATCCTTACGTACCCATTTATTGAACCTTACTAAATAATGCAAAGATTATAGCGCTGACTGTTAGCGCGGCATTTTTTATTCATTACATTCTAATTGATATTATTTTTTGTATAAAAATTCTTAAACAATTTGTAGTATCCATTTTTACATGCAAAATTCGGTCCTTTCTTGTATTATACGTTTATATTATATAAATAATGCATAAACAAGTGCAATCGTATAATTGTTAACGAATCCTGTGATGAGTAATAAAACCTTTTTAGCTTGTTTTGCTACATCAGTTATCAATGCATGTAAGACTCCCTAACATGTGGTAACTGCCGCAAAATGCAGTCTTTTTATGGTGCTTTAGATGGCGGTCCTAAAGATATAAAACTCCTTTTTCCTCATTTAATAGTCCTAAAAAGCTTTACACAACTCGTTTATTACAATTTTTATATAAAAAAAAAGAGTCGGATTCAAAGACGTAGCCGCTGAATGTAAAGTTGTTTATATAATAAATAATTTTGTAACATTTACAACATTTCATTTTAATTTTTACAATTACATCGACATACCAAACATGAAATCACTTTAAATAAATTTATGTATAAATATTTGTTCATCTAAAAAGCTGTATTGAGATTTCATCCCTCTAGTGTCTACGAAGACACTAGAGGGATGAAACTTGTACACGTAAACATTTTTACATTAAATAACATTTTTAATTTTTAATTCAAAGTCACCACCTCAAATAAAATTCAAATTTCCACCACAACACCTACTTTTCCCATAATGAAGCAATTTTTTAACTTCGGAATATTCTTCGAAATACTCCTACAATTTCGAATTATAAGTCACGTATTGTAGAAATATTTTCGTTTATTTATTAGTACTGTCTCTATATTGTTATACAAAATGCTAATTGGCTAATGTATACTAACAACTGGAAACTCTTTAAAAGTTCCGTATACATGAGTTATATCTTATTTGGTCTATAAATATGGTTCATTTTTGTAAAACAAAAGTCATCATTTGTTAATCTCGAGTTGAACTCATAAAGCTTCACACGTAACCGACCAAAGGTCACAATAGAACGACTTACGCAACAATTAAACGCCATCATTGTTAAAGCTGCGCTGCCGCTTAGCCATTTACCTTTTCTCTTGCATGAGAACTCACTAATGAATATAGATACTTTATAATTAAAACGTATGTCTGTATACTGAGTAAATTATGACTTAAAACACTGTCTGACTACGTTCGTCCAGCGGAAGTTTCGTCCATATTTCATTTGCGGTTTAACACCCGTCTTGATGTATTGCTTCAGTTTAACTCAAGACTCCGAGATATTGTAAATGATAAAATGTACAGGTAACTGTGACTCTTTTAAGATATTTCTAGCTAAGTTAAATGTTAGAAACTAATTTTATATATAACTAATATTTACAATTAATTTGAAGTCGGTAATATTTATTAACTTCTTTTTTTTGTTACACGAGCTCTTAAACTTTGATCTTTCAAATTTTGTTAAAATAAACTTTTTTCGATTAAATTATACGATCTTTATAAATTTCCGATTCTTTTTCGAATAAGATAATCAATATTAATAAAGTAGGTGCAAATAAATTTCCGATGCTAATGCACATGTGCTTATTCAATATGGAAGTATTTCCTTTGGAATTTAAATGGCCTGCATTGAGCATCGTCTGTGTGCTACAGTAGAGTTCTAAGGTAAGTAATACGTGTAATCATAGCGTTTGTTGTGTAATGTGATATATACCATTGCTATGCTTTTCATAAGTTGATTTAGTAAAATTTGCAACCCTACAATGGCAGGTCTTTAAATAAATATATTTTATAAAAAATAAAAAATAACCTCAACCCCTTTATATTATATATATATTAA
>DWQX01001300.1:0-29186 GCA_018245475.1 Pharmacophagus antenor | reverse complement strand
TTCGCGAGCCAGTTTCGATAAAGCTGTAATAGTCGTCTATGACTAACAGCGCTAACTTCACCGAATCCAGCAGCAGCTGTACTCCCATGCGCATCGCTAACAATTAGTAAAGGGTGTCTCAGAATGTTTTTCTTTTTTGTATTGACCACTACGCGTTAACCGCAGGTAGCAAGGGGAGAGGAGTGATATCAATCTTGGTCGGCTTGTTAAGTTTAGTAGCCATGAATCGTTTCACGAGACAGTATCGCGCGTTGTGCGTGCGAGCGTTTTATAAAAACAACGATTTCTACACTGTTGCTCATCGTCTCTAAAGGACACATTTTAATTTACAAGCTGTCAACATGTACCAAGTGACAATTTAATTAAGCATTGGGTGTGCAAGTTTGAAGATACTGGGACTACAATGCCGAACCAATCGTCTGAGCGCAATAGGACATCAAGAACGAGCATGAACGTCGACCACGTTCGCCAGTCTGTTATGGATGACCTACGACAGTCGTTGAGATTGCGCGCAGCTTCTCTTAATTTGAACAAATCTACGGTTTATCGCATTATTTCGAAAGTCTTACATTTTTACCCCTATAAAGTTACTATTGGTTAAGAAATTAAGCCTGATGATCCTGATAAACTAATCGAATTCTGCAGGACAATAAAAAACCGTTTTAGTAGTTTCAATAACATTTGGTTCTCCGATAAATCGAATCTTGACATCAACGGTCACGTGAATAAGCAAAATTGCAGATACTGGGCTTCCGAGAATCCGCTAGAACTGCATCAGAAGCCCTTGTACTCGCCAAAAGTTATTGTTTGGGCTGCTATATCAAGTCAAGGAATGATCGGTCCTTATTTTTTTGAGAATGATCGAGGTCAAATTCAGACCGTTAATTCTGATCGATATTGCTATTTGGTCAGGACTTTTTTAGCTACAGATATGCACAACCAGGATGGCTACAACCGCAACACCCTTTTTTCCCACACTTCTTTCAGCCACTTCTCATGTTACAAATGACTCATTAGCTGCTCTTCACGATTTATTCCCTGAAAGAATAATAAGCCGCCGAGGAGACGTCAACTGGCCACCGAAGAGCCCTGATTTAACGCCTGCTGATTTTTTCCTATGGGGCTACCTAAAAAGTAAAATTTACTATCCACTGCCATCCAACGTGAATGTTTTGAAGTAAAGAATCACTGAAGAAATCTACTCTATTCCAAGAGCGATGCTTCAGCGACTGATTGAAAATTTTAGCTCCAGGGTATCTGAGTGTGAAGAAGTGTATGGTGCGTATTTGCAAACGGTTGTTTTTCATAAATCAACTTCAAGAACTGCTCTTTCATTTAACTATAAATAAAACTAGTTTTAATTGATGTTGTTGTTTTTTATTTAACATCTAAAAACGAAAAACATTGAGATACCCTATGCTTATTGCAGGTTTATAAAATGTCTATACAAGAGATTTGTTCTGTTGTAAGAAACAACGGAAAAAAATTTTGGAAATTTAATGACATTATAATTATGTAAAAAAAGTGTTATATGTAGAAGTGGTGGGATTAATTTGAAGTATATTTTTATTTATAATGATCTTAAAATTGCTTGGAACACAGTAACTGTTTACGTGCTTTCATATATCACTATTTCGTCTTGTTATGTCACGAACTTTTGATATAAATATATCACCAGTATATTTAAATGTATTATGTACAATATATATGGTTTAAGATAGCTATCGTCACTGTTATTTATTGTACAAAAGGTCAAAGTCGTTTACATGTGTAATATTACTTTTTTAATCGAAACACCAACTCAAAGTTAGATGGGATGTAAGTTTGTATTTACAAAAGGCATGAACAAATAGTAATGATGTCTCTTCAAACACCTCGTTAAGAGAAAGTACTTGCAACAGTTATTGTTCACTTTAAGAATTTAAACGTATGAGTACGAGTATGTATACCTGACACAAACAGTCCAGTTAGGCAGGTCCAACCTCGAGAAAGAGGTTAATCGTTGAATCCAACTCGGCTGGGCACCGTTCGGGAAGGTGCATAAGATATTTTCGTCTCATATATCGCAGTGTCTCAAGACAAAAGTCTTTGACCAGTGTGTGTTGCCAGTGATGACATATGGAACTGAAACGTGGTCGCTCACAATGGGCCTCATAAGAAGGCTCAAAGTCACCCAAAGGGCAATGGAGAAAGCTATGCACGGAGTTTCCTTACGCTATCGAAACAGAAATGAGGAGATTCGCTGGAGGACCAAGGTTACCGACAAAGCTCTCAGAATAGCCAGACTAAAATGGCAGTGGCCGGGGCACATTGCTCTCAGAACAGATGGCCGTTGGGGCTGAAAAGTTCTCGAATGGCCACCGCGTGCTGGCAAACGCAGAGTAGGCAGATCTCCCACAAGATGGACCGAAGACTTGAACAAAGTCGTTGGGACAAGCTGGATTACAAAAGCGCAGAGTCGTTTGTCGTAGCGATCCTTGGGGAAAGCCTTTGTCCTGCAGTGGACGTGTTTCGGCTGATATGATGATGATGATATTTAAAAATTACCTTTAGCTGTAATAATATTTCATGATGTCAAACTATATTAATATCATCAATTAGGATTCTATTTCCGAATTATAACAAATACTTATTTTTAACTTATTTGAAAAGCAATTTTAAAATAAATACCTTAACTAATTAAAAATAATTATTTTAGATTTATTTGTTAGCTGGTGAGGGTGATAAAAGATTGTTTGTAAATTAAAACTGTAACAAGTATCATATACTTCATTAAATACAAGGTGACAAAAGAAAGTTCACATTTAAAAAATTGATAAAAAATTAAACAAGGACACTATTAAAAAAATGTTTATTACATATTGAAATACACTTTTTAGGAATTTATTTCTTGATAATGATATTGTCCAAGCGTAAACCGTTGCGTTCACGATATTTATTTAATCGAGCTCTAAAATTTTCTATGACAGCTCGGCATGTATTATCCGTGATGGCTGCCATTTCGTGACGGATATTTCCTTTTAATTGTGCCAAGGAAGCCTGTTTGTTGGCATAAACTTTAGATTTGAGTTAATCCACAGGAAAGTCTATAGGGGTTAAATCGGAAGTTCGTGGAGGCCAATTTATGTCACCTCTCCTGGATAGCAATTTTCCAGGAAAAATTTCGGAAACTCATGGTAAAGAACTGTTGGACGTGTGTAAAGTTGTTCCGTCCTGCTGGAACCATGTCCTTTGGTTATAACCAGGAAAGTTTTGCAGTTCAGGCACGAAGTTGTCTAAAATCTTCGTATAACGCTCCGAGTTCACTGTAACTGTGCGTCCCCTTCCTTTCTACTTCAAAAAAGTAAGGGCCGATAATCCCTCGCTCCGACATTGCACCCCATTCGGTCACTTTAGGCGAATGTAGGGATGTCTGATGTTTGTGTTTAGGATTAGTTGCACTCCAGTATCGGCAATTTTATTTGTTTACATGTCCATTGAGATGGAAATTAACTTCATCCGAAAAGAATATGTTAGTAAACGTTTAAAAGCGCTCAATCATCTGATTTACGAAGTGAAACCTCTGCCTAGCATCTATGTTTTCGCCCGTTCTCAGAGACCTTGGACGTCCGGATTTCGATTTTTCCAGCGTTGAATCTATCTTTTCAAACATTTTAACCCATTTATATATTTTTTATTTGAGTTTAAAGCTTGGGGCGTCATTGAAATGTCGAATATTGCTAAATTTTCTACGCTCTACAACCGCTGAATTACCGTTTTTGTAAAACTCGCGTACGTAAAACGCACGGTTCGCTTTCGAAAATCTCTCCATAGCGCCTAAATTTCCAGGAGCTGGGCTACCGAATAACATACTCTCCCGTGCCCCTCAGAACTGTTGCGTTCACGCAATAACCAAAACAAATGTGACATTTCTTTTGAAACCCAGTATTTTTATTTATGATCATAAATCAAAAGTGAACTAGGAATAAATATTATTAAATGGTATTAGTCACGCTATAGAGATTTGGAGAATCTATAGTCTTTTGAGCCTTGAAGGAATTACCTACTTTCATATACACGTGTTATAAGTATAATTTTTAATGGTTTCAGATCCTATTCTGCACGCTTAATACTCACAAAGTCGATATGAGAAAACTACTAGGCGGCCAAATAGGATTAGAAGATTTTATATTCGCTCACAGAAAAGGGAGACCGAAAGAAATTGAAATAGTTAAAACGGAAGATGCCCTTGGATTAACAATAACGGACAATGGCGCAGGTTATGCCTTTATTAAGAGGATAAAAGAAGGTTCTATCGTTTCGAGAATACCCCATATAGAGGTAAATTAAGTACAAAATGACAATATTAAAAATAATTATTTAATAGTAATAGTACAGATCTACTCAGTATCATTATTTCGTGTCTCAATACGTATTTCTTGGTTCATGTATATAATGAATTTAAAAAGAATGATTATTATAGGTCATAGACTTAGGTCTGGGCACACTCAGAGTAAGAGGCTAAATTGTATGAAATATTTCCGGGCGATATTTATTTAAAAAAAAGTGGTTTAATTGAGCCGATATGTATTATTAACTTTGTATATCGCCCTTAAAGCTAAAAGTATTAGTTGGCCTATTTAATAAATCAAATCCATATAACGAAGGATGAGTTTTTTAGATTTATGGTTAAATTAATTTTTAACAGATTACTTTTTTAATGGATAGGTAATAACAGGGCTTACATGTATAATTTGGAGCAGGTTTAAAAATGAATAAAGAAAATGATAATCGAAATTAGGCATTACATCTCCTGTGGGGATGTAGGGGACTGCCCAGCTTTTTTCGCGGATGCATGTTATTATATAAGAAACTGAATTAATAATCATCAATACTACTACTTTTTTTACAAAATAATTAATTTTAGCACAAGTGCAACCCGTAAATTGCATAAATTTGTAAAACGAATTGGTTGGTTATAGAAGTGTTAAAGATCTATATACAAACTGTTTCTTTATCATATGTGGCATTGTAGTACAGCATCATTAATACCAAGCTGCAAGACCTCGCTTTACCAAATAACAGACACCGACTTTACACATTTCCGAAGTAATTCACTTATTTATATATTAAATTTTAATTTTGAAGTTGATTACATAAATTATTAAAATATAATAACGTTATTATAGCTTAGAATGTAATATTTACGTAACATTTGACGTCTTTAAAAGGCTATAGGTATATCTAAAATGAAAATAAAAATACATTGCAATTTAAAAATAAACATTCAACCAAAACACTTATAAGTTCAGATATTATAATTTTATAGGACAGGAAACACAAAAGAAACGAAAGCAATATTCATTACGCGCAAGGTCACTCACCTTATTAAGCATGATCTGGAAATAAACTATTATAGAAATTAGTTTCTTGCAATTGAAATCGTATTCTTAATCTTCAGGTTGGAGATCATATTGAGAAATTGGACGGAGAAAACATGGTGGGTAAAAGACATTACGAAGTTGCAAAATTATTAAAAGACATTCCAAAAGGCACAACTTTTACAATTAGACTTGTGGAACCGTTAAAGAGTGGTTTTGGTAGTATTGGACCAAAAACAAGCAGTTCTAGAGCGGGAAAAAAATCTAATTATGGTTCTGGGAAAGAAACTCTTAGATTTAAAGCGAATGGGCCAGCGACGATAGAAAATGAGGTAAAACATAATTTATTCTATCATCTAAAAATAAATAATGATGTAATATTCAAAACACAAATATGAATCTTTAGATATCAATGATTGTTAATTCAGAAATTATTGATAACGCTTTTGTTCCGATTAAATGTAGATGAGTAATCATTTGTATTTATTAATTTTTATTTGGTCTATTTTAGTACTAAAAAATAGATTATTTCGACAATTTTCCATAAAGTAAACTAATTTATAGATCTAGTTCTTTTATATTTCTTTATCGAAAATGACAATACTTATATAAGAAAGAGATTGCGTGTTGAAATAATTTAACTATAGTTCCTGCTCCTTGTTTTCTTCTAAAATAAAGTCATTCACTTTAGAAGAAGAATAAAAACTTTTAAAAACGCAAAATAAGAGTATCTGGTATAGAGCGTCAGTACCTTCATACTATATTTTTAGGCAATTGTGTATTATAACATTAAATAATACTTGAAAATAAATCAATTATAATTTGTACAAAGTCCGGACACAACCATGAAATTAAAGAAGGAATAAGTGTTCGCCGCCACACCCTTATCGCGCTCTCTACGCCGGATTTTAACGTACCATTGTATAAAGTTGTTAGTAATATATTGCTAGCTACAAAGAGCTCGCACGGATATGTTCAATTTAACGAATAAAAAGTAGTCATTATTGCCTTACTGCATGTACAGAAAATGGTAAAATGAACGTCGTAAGTTCATTAGAAATTTGTTAGAACCTTCATATTCTAACGGCGGGAGCAATATGGAGAATTTCACACACCACAAAAATTTCACGGTATATTCAATAAAAAGTGTGTTAATTTGTAACACTAAATTTGTTTTAGCACGATGAGAAGTCGCAAGCCGGAATCGACAAAATAAATGGACTCCTAGAATCGTTTATGGGGATAAACGATACAGAACTTGCAACACAGATGTGGGATATTGCTGAGGGCAAGACAAATTCTATGCAGCTCGCCGAAGCAATCGATAATAGCGACTTGCAAGAGTTTGGGTTCACGGATGAATTCATCATTGAACTCTGGGGTGTGATAACGGATGCGAGATCTGGACGACTCACTTAAATTTTGTGAAATGTAAAACGAAAGTTTAGAAAGATAGCTTGAAACGATGAGAAATATTCTGCAGATTTTAATCTTCATAAACGCGAAGACTAAGGTAGTTTATTAAAAAATATTATTTATTATATTCATTTCCTTGATAAATAATAATAATTTAAATATATATATAGCAGGACTAACCAAACTTGGTACATGTTGTTGTAGAATATGTATAAGCATTATAATACTATTAACACAAAAAGCATTTATTAGGTTTAAAACAGGCCTCCAAGTTCTACCAATATCCTCCAATATTTATAATTTTTATCAATACCAAAATTACAATTGTAGACAATTTATTGTTCTTAAGCTATTTCGTTTTCGAAAATTTGATACAGTGTGTTTGTTTTTTTTCTTGAAACTAATCGACAGTAAATATTAAGTACAAAAGAATATTAGAAATTAGATAACCACTATGAAACAGTAATTATAACAAAACATAATTCAAGTATTTTTAAAGGTTTTAAAAGCAAAATAAAAAAAATTAACTATACCACAATAACTATTATGATGAATGAGTTTTTGTATTTTTTACAATGAGTTTTTTCTTTTAATAACGTTAACTCATAATAGTCATTATGATATTAATTTTTAAATACAATTTTGTCTCATTTTATAACAAGTTATAATAATTCATTACATTACTCTCTAACATTCAAAGAAAGTGAGGTAAATGAGATTTTTCAAGAACATAATGGTGAAGAAAACTTGACCTAATATATATAAAGCTATGCGTTAGTTAAGAGAAAAATAAAATTCAAGATTTTTCTGTTCTTACTTCATAAAAATAGTGTATATAGGTAATTTTGTTGTAGATTTTGCAACACAAGACTGGTATTTGGTTGAGGTCAGACATATATATGTACATGGTGTGACTGTACGTTCGTAAAGTATTACCCAAGTTATAAATGCAAAAATATATAAAGCGAGATAAACAATTTTATATTAATATACTCAAAATGTAAACTTACTTAAACATAAATTATTTGTGTACCTTTACAGTTTTATAAAACGGAATAACCACATTAAACGTATTTCAATTTAACGCACTCAATTATTTTTCTATTGGAAATCAATAAAACCATGTAATAGGAATAAGTTTTGTTTTTTTGAGACATACAATGCGCGATTCGTTAATATGTTAACGACACGTATTGATATGTTTTTACCAAAACCAAATATTCACCACATTCCTGAATTGCAACAATTATACAAAGTTGAAGTTATTGCAATGGATTTCATTATTTTATGTTACAAACATTATGTTTCATTGCTGTTATAGAATGTCTTAAAAATAAATGATTTATTATCGTTATTCTTTTATCGACGCTCATTCAAGTTACATAAATGTATGTTTGATTAAATAAATCGTTAAGATTATGACCAACTTTTTCATGTAGTATTTATCGCTGTAATTGAAAGAACACATAATCAGCAATCTTTGTAGGAATGATTGATCATTAGATGAATGCTACCCTTAATCTGCTACATCACACACTTTACTTGTATTTTTCGTTTCACTTTATTTTGTCGTTCTGTAGAGCTGCTTGAAAGAAATATATTTCAAAATCTCATGGTGAATTCCATGATTCACTTTTATTTTAAAGTTTTTGTTACTTATTAATATGAAAAACAAAGAATCACAAAATATTTGAATTAGGAATTAATAGTAATTATAATGTACAAACATGTAAACAATGTTATGGATTTAGAGTAATTTTATTTACTAATGAATATTAATAAAAATGTATGAAGTTTATTTAAAAAAACAAAAATTTGTGCCTTAGAAAGTACATGTTATGAAGTCATATGTGAAAGTATATTATTTTTACTTATGTTGTAAAATGTTATGTACGGTTTACAATCTAAAAAGATTTCATAAAATAAATTATTTTATTTACAAGACTATTTTGGTTTGATTTACTAAACCTTTAAAAAATTAAATACAGTAATAAAGTAATTTTAAAATCATTGTGGTATCTGCTTGTCATTATATAGCGAAGCTTAGTTAATATTAGCTGGAGCGGCAAAAACGAAATAATAATAAGTGTGTAAATTGTGATTGTGAAAATGATTTTTAATTTTTATTATTTACTTTAAATCTCTATGAAATTATAAATATTTTACAGAAACGATTTATGTTTATGCAAACGTTGAATATTTTATTAAACTATTCGTTCTTACTGGAGATGGTTGCTCTGCAGCATCATGATTTGGATGGTTACTTTGCAGCATGTCCTTTTGCATTTGGAGCAAGAAAAGGTGCCTCCCAGGGGCTCATGGCAAGAAAAAAATGGGGGTTTACTAGTTTACAGCCACATATTGATTATTTACTGTTATTTCAACAAGAACAACCGTATCATTAAAAAATAATACATAATACACAAAAAAATGTGCTATTTTACCTTTCAGTTTTAGCACTCCAAACTTAGAGTTGGGACTCAACCGTGACATTTTTTAAGTTTTGGGAATATAATAAAAACGTAGTAGCAGGGGGTCTACCGAAAGCAGTAAAACTGAAAGTGGTCTATAAGAGAAAAATGTAGGATATCTCTGCTTTAGCGCTTAATGGGTACTGTAAATCACTCGAAAGGTGGGGTAAAAAATAAATAAAACTATTGCGATAAAATATAACTTTATTAAATATTTCATTATCAAAGAATTGTGTAAGGAAAGTTAACAAGTTATCAATCACGCTTTATTATTATTTTTAATTTATTTTACAATAAAACTGGGAAATTTAACACATTAAGATAAAGTAGGGATAGTGATATTGTATTGACCACTCATTCCACCTTTTTGCCTCTGATTTATATAGTTTTAAACATTTAGACATACATAACATTTTTAAAACCTAAATAATTTAAGGCTATGTTTGAGTAGAGTGAAGTAAACCAGAATTTTAGGTAAAATTTAATAGTATTTTTGGTAGAATTGTGTGAATAGGATTAAAAATGTATATACGTACCAAAAACTTGTTATATGCATAAATTTTTACGTAAATTAAAAACAACTTTTAAACAATCGCTTATATGTTGTTTTACAAGTGTCTTGATGACCTCGGCAAGATTTTAAGTTAACGCAGTGTGATCTTATTGTTGTGAGTTTTATACGTTTAGTTGGTACTGCCGTTCAGTTTCGTCAAACTTTTTTAACTAATGTCACTTACATATTCATTTTATCGGAAAAGGTGATAAGTGCAAAGATTAAAATATAGTAATAGTAAGTGCAGTGTCTTCCCCGAGACGAAATTTAATTCATTTGTGATAAAAAATGTCTGCACCCTTTAGAAGAATTATGATATTGAAGTTAAATTATATATCGAATTTAAAACTTTACAATGTTGTAAAGGTAAGATTTATTCTTAGATAGTTTCATAATTGTTTGATTCATAGAAATTTGTTTATTTTTGCCAAAATATCAGGTTTTTCAGTCGTACTTATAATTAATTATAAATAAAATTATCACTGTACTGTATTTTAAAGTATTTTCCAGTTATTGTCATCTACAAATTACAGTACTGTTAGTAAAAATGAGAAAATATTTGATGATATTAATGATGCTGTAAAAGACATCCACGATGGATCGAAACTTTTGGTGGGTGGATTTGGGCTATGTGGAATACCTGAAAATCTTATCCAAGCAATTAATAAAACCAATGTGAAAGGTCTAATTGTTGTCTCTAATAATGCAGGTAAGATAAACAACAGATAAAAGTATTTTTAACATATCATAATAATATTTAAATAGAGCAGATATCTCAAACTATATATGGTGTATATAATGGAACATATGATTAAAGCTAGTGTATTCAATAAACTTAGAGGAAACTGACTTAGATTGGTCATTAGAAACTATTGCTAAGAAACTAGTGAAAGAAATTGTGTAGCACCACATTACTCTGGTCACTTAAAGATTTAGGAATGATTTAATACTTCTTTAATTTGTAATTTATCTATGTACTCATGTTTATCCTTTGCAGCAATTATGATTTATTAATTTTAGTGCACTATATTGCTTGGATGGGATACACTGAACTTTCGAGGACTTCCGCTACTGACTATGCCACATCTCAATGGTAGAAATAGGCACTGTGATGGTAAATGGATATCAACACACTGCCTAAATTGTATCCTATATGAACTCATGAACAAGATTATAGAAACCACAATAATTTGATATTACTCCAAGTTCTTAAATGTTAACAGATTCCATTAAATTATTGAAATGTTACTAAAATCAAAAATTAGCTTCCGCTAAATCAATGTCACACATATGTGTATTTTGTTTGTCTGGAATA
The DNA here is from genome assembly GCA_018245475.1 of Pharmacophagus antenor. Classification (NCBI taxonomy): domain Eukaryota; kingdom Metazoa; phylum Arthropoda; class Insecta; order Lepidoptera; family Papilionidae; genus Pharmacophagus; species Pharmacophagus antenor. The sequence goes on along the minus strand of DWQX01001300.1, from coordinate 18,071 downwards.
CATATGTATTCCATGTATTGTCTGGAATACATATGTGTCTGTGTGGAATACATATGTATTCGAGACAGACAAAATATGACTTCTTGGTTCCAGGAGTTCAGGACTTTGGTCTTGGTATTTTGTTAAAGAATAAACAAGTGAAGAGAATGATTGCTTCATATGTAGGAGAAAATGCTGAGTTTGAAAGACAGTTTTTAAGTGGTGAATTAGAGGTAAAATTAACTTAAATTTATTCATCTGTGATTTTTTAGATTTCCAATCTTCATCCTTTCAAGGAAGATATATAACTCCCTATATACATTTAAAGGATAGGACATCTTTTTTGTATTTAACAGAGATTTTTATTCCTTTTTATATTTAGATTTACAAGAAATAAACTTCTCAAGGAAGATAAATACATTTTTTATAATGAACAAGTTTAAAAACATTAGAAAGAAAAGAAAATAATTTTTTTTTTAATTTTTTATTACAATATTATCAAGTTATAATTGTGAAATTAGCAACTTACATAAAGAATTTTTCTAAGTTAAATGAAAATAATTTAATAATTTTAGACAACTATTTGAAGTTCAATAAATAATAAGGAATTTGTTGAAAGAAAAAGATGTAATACCTTTTTTTTTGTTGTTTATTGATTTTTAGGAAAAAAACCTACCTGTTGTTTTATGATTATTGCTTTTGTAGTTTTATTTTAGAGTAACATTTGTTTTTGTGATAGCTATTTTGAAATTTGATTGTTATATTAATTCTATTATTTTGTTGTAATTTTCAGGTTGAACTTACTCCACAAGGCACACTAGCTGAAAGGATTCGTGCAGGTGGTGCTGGTATTCCTGCATTTTTCACACCTACAGGCTTTGGTACTTTAATTCAACAAGGAGGCTCTCCGATTAAATATACTAAGGACAAAAAAGTATGATTATGATTAAGGAATATTTAAACAGTTATTAGTTTATATTATTATATATTGATAGTAACTGATATGTTCCATCTAAAACAATGAGTACTACTCATTGTTTTATACCAGAGTCAATAACTTAAATAATTAAAACCGTGTTGTTTTAAAATGGAATAACTTTCATGAGCAGGAGTCAAAATAGTAACAATTAATTTGACCTCTAACACAAAAAAAAAACAAAGTAAATTGTGAGCATGTAGTATTTGATCTAGTAGGATTTGAATAATGATTTATTTGATCTCTGTAACTTATAAATATATGTGAGGTAGGTGATGGTGCCAAAACATGATATTTTAGTTTTCTTTCATAGTTCTGTTTTGAGTGTGGACACTGCATTTGCAGGCATTTAAGAAAAATTAATTCCTGTCTAATTTTGCAATCATGCAGGACTATTACAAACTGATATATATATACTCTTAGAAGACTTTTGTTAAAACATTAAAGGTAAATGTTTTTGGTCCTTTGTTATTATAGATCGACATTGCTAGTTCACCTCGCAACATTCAACAATTTAATGGTAGAGATTACGTTATGGAAGAGGCAATTACTGGGGATTTCGCTCTGGTTAAAGCGTGGAAAGCGGATAAGTACGGTAATTTGATTTTCCGAAAAAGTGCTAGAAATTTTAATCCGGCGATGTGTAGAGCTGCCAGAGTAACAATCGCTGAAGTCGAAGAAATAATTGATTTAATCGATCCCGATTATGTGCACATACCATCCATATATGTACATAGAGTTATAAAAGGCGAGACATTTGAAAAACGCATTGAAAAAACTATTGTGTCTAAACCAAGTGGGAAAAAAGAGAAGAGATCTTCAGATGTTATGCGAGAGCGGATTATAAGAAGGGCAGCTTTGGAGTTTAAATATGGCATGCATGTTAATCTTGGAATTGGTATGTTATCTCGGAATATAAATATTGTGTGGAAACATTCTAGATCATAAGTTCCAATCCTTTATTGACGACCGCTTAATTTATGAGAAAGAAAATTATTTTACATTAAGCTTAAATTGACTGCTTCTGTGGCGCAAATAATTAACTGCTTGCTTTGTAACGCGGAATCCCGGGATTCATTCCCAGTCCACAGGAGTAGTGGAGTCTGAATGGTGGTAGGGTTTTTCGAACCCGCCTGCATTGTTGTGTTATGGCAGTCATACATATGAGAGCCAGATGTATTGCGAACACGCTTATTATCTACGACTTCGTTGTCACTTCATATCAGATGAAATCGAAGCCAAATGTTAGCTCAAACCGATAAAAAAAATAGTATTTTATTATATTAAATTACTAAATAGGTATATTTTGAACCTTGGGACCCGCTTTCTTCCCGCGAAAAGCTCCAGCGCCCACTAATATTATATTTTTCCGTTGGTAACTTCTGTTCTAGACTTTTATTAAATTACTTTTTGTAGGTATGCCTATGCTTGCTAGCAATTACATACCGAAAAATGTGAAAGTATTTTTGCAATCGGAAAATGGAATTCTCGGCTTAGGGCCTTTCCCTAAGGAAGAAGAGGTAGACGCCGACCTCATAAATGCAGGAAAGGAAACTGTAACTATAATCCCTGGTAAGTACATTACTATAAAATACACACATCAAAAAACTTTAAGCAACACATACAAATTTCAACTATACAATGTGTTTTCGCATTAAATCCTTAGTATTTTCTTATTTATATTATTTTTATAGCATTTTTTGATATTAAACAACAATTGTTTTTTTATTTTAATTTTTAATAATGTTAATTAACAATAATTACTAGTAAGTACTGAATGTCCGTAGTACAAAGTAAGGTGCCTAATAAACTAAACTTAAACTAAAAATAAATGGTGGTACAAAAATTGCATAAATTAATATAAAGTGAGGCATCCTCTGTTATTGAGAACTTGCTGGCACCGATTATTCATAGAATCGATGACACTGTTAATGTTATCCTGCGGCAATTGCTCCCAATGAAATTTTAGTAAGTCCATCAGTTGTGGGGTTGTTGTCACTCCATCCAAGTCCTTTAAAACACGACTCAGGAGCATGTTCCATGCATCTTGAGTCGTGTTTTAAAGGAAAGCCGTGATGGGGTTGAGGTCTGGCGATTGTGCAGGCTAAGGCCATACCAGGATGTTTTCCCTTGCCAAATACTCCCGTGTGGGCAAAACTGTATGCGAACGCGCAGCGTTTGTGCGAATGGACGGACATAAGACCTTAGAATACCGTCAACGTAATTTACAGCGTACATGTTTGCAAAAAGGACCTCAGTTCGTCTGTTCTTCATAATACCCGCCCATACCATAACTGTTGAGCTGTTGTATGGATGCACTTCTTGAACGCACACCAGTTCTTCAATATTTCCAGGACGACGGTACATTCTTACACTTCTAGTATTAGGCTTGACCCCAAATCGAGACTCATCATAAAATAATAATAATAATAGATTTTTCATTTCGACGAGCGTGATTCTCGTGACATATCGGTGGGCACCTAATTGGCCGTCGTGCTCGTAGGCTATACTCATGCAGTCGATTTCGCACGGTTTGGCAGCTAACAACAACATCACTTGAATTTTGTTACCTTAAACCTGTCTCGGGCAGTTAACAACGGCTGGTGTTTTGCAGTCAGTTGCATGTATCGATTTTGCCGTGTAGTTGTACACCTTCCTCGACTTGGGTGCTGCTCAGCAGGATCTCCCGTGTTAGTGTAACGCTGATGAAGACGAAAAATAACGCTTCTTTGACACCAAAATACCGAGATACCCGAGATTGACTTCTCGCTTGCAACATCCCTACGGTTCTTTGCATTTCATCTGCGTTCAAGTGACGTCGCTCCATGACGTAAAAAATGTTTTAAAATCCAAATTTGTTCAAAACTTTTTCAAATTATTGCTTAAATCATGAAATTGTACAGAATACTAATTTTTAATAAGAAAAGAAAACACTCTAAAATTCGAACAAATGCATTCGCTTTTGAATTTGTAAAAAAGAAAACAAATGATAGTAGAATTTTTTTACAACCAGCCAGTATGTCATCTAGATCAAAAAAGTTTACATAGGTATTATCTACTTGGTAAGAAATGATATAATAATTGATAAATAATTTGAAATAGTATGTGTTGTTTAGACTTTTTTGATGTGTGTATTTACTATTTCTAATATATTTGGATTATAAAAGGGTCCTTAATTTTTGTTTGTACCTTTTCTTTTTATAACCACGCATAACTTTTAACCAAGAGGTTCGATTTTGATTGTTTTTTTTTTATTTTTGTTAGAAACAAACTTCAAAGTGTGTCACAAAAATTATGTCTTAATAGTGGGAAAGTAAAAAGTAGGAAACATAGATTTGGGACATTGTTATATTCTGTTACAAAATTTAGGCAATTTGAAGGATCCTTGTTGTATATAACAAAAGAGTATGTCTTAAAATTCATTTCCTGGAAATTTGAAAAATTTCAACCCTCAAGGAGCGAAAATAGAAAACATTGAATTTGCACCAGTTCATAATTTCTTTTTAAGTCTTTTCTACTTTTTGATAAAAACCACTAATCTTATGAAACTTTAAAGGTACATTTTGTATTCATAAACGATCATCATGTGACATCGTTACGTTACAGGCGCATCATTTTTTTCATCGGATGACAGTTTTGCGATGATCCGCGGTGGGCATATCGATCTGACCATACTAGGCGCTATGCAAGTGTCGCGTTATGGCGATTTGGCTAACTGGATGATTCCCGTAAGAATTTTGATTAATATATGAAAGTAACACATTTTGTATGAAGTTTAAGAAATATAATATTAGTTTGTTAATATTATCATACTCCATATAGCGTCAATAGTTGGCAAAAAAAATTATTATGCGTCTTTTTTTGCTCAAACCACGAATAATTTTTTACTGAGTACTACAAATTTTAAAAAACTTCAACACTGAAAGTGGACAAAATAGTAAATAATGAGCAGTTTGTACATAATTTCTACACAAATATATGAATTTTATAGGTTTGAATTATGAAATGTACAATTGATTAAATTTTTAGGGTAAAATGGTTAAAGGTATGGGCGGTGCGATGGATTTAGTTGCAGCGCCTAGGACGAAGGTCGTCGTCACAATGGAGCACACCGCCAAGAACGGCGCCCACAAGATACTCCCGGAGTGCAACTTACCTCTTACTGGCAAGAACTGTGTTGACATGATTATAACTGAAAAGGTAAATATGAAAATTTACAATAGTGTGATAAAGATAGCTTAACACTATGTGGTGGAGTTTCTACGTATATACCTTGAATCCTCTCTCTCTATTCCCACCGAGCTTGTATTTTCGATAAAAAAGGGACACTTTTTTCACAATATCCTAGTATACTAAACATAGTAGCAGAAAGTTGCTTGCCAGTTGTAGTTTAAACTATGTGTTAAATTTTACAACATAAAACCAGGCCCAAAGTTTGATAATTGTTAAATAAAAACTTTACACCTGTCTTTTTCAATGATGTTTTTATCGTTTCATCTTTCTTTGCATCAATTTTGAACCTCGTACTTGAAGGTTTTTCGAGTGGTTGTTACAAGTCAGCTCATGACATCGCTACTGTATATAGTTCTGGTAAACATTCGGCAATATATATATAAACATTCTGTATACATTACCTTCGACATCTCGATGTAAACCTGGAAATGAAATATACAGTACTAAGGGTTTTTTTTAAGGATGCGAAGTTTTAGAGCACATTGTATTTTATAGCATATTGTGTTTACGAAGTAATTTTTTTTCGTTACTTTTATAATAAAAACTTATAACTTCATTGAACCTTTACTATGAAAGCATATTAAAGTTATTGATATTGTTTTAGTGCGTGTTTGAAGTGGACAAAGAGAAAGGGCTTACGTTAATAGAGTTAGCTGAGGGTGTAACTGTTGAGGACATAATAGTAAGCACTGGCTGCGAATTCACTACAGCGGATAAAATTAAACAAATGGGGGACGTCACTAAACTTGACGAAATAATTATATAATAATCTTATAAGACAGTGAAAATTAATCAGGGGTATATGCTAGTCTCGGGATAATTATATACTTTTTATAATCATATTCTTTATATCAATTATAGAAACATTCGTAATCACTATACGAACTACTATTAATAAGATTGCGTTATTAAGTGTTCATATATATATAATAACTAAACTAAAACTAAACTATATAAAAACATATATATGTAACAATATTATTCTTGATATTTTTATGAATAATTATGAGTTGTGCTAATAAAAAATAATTATTGAATAATTATGTATTAATATTGTACAAATCTTTTTATATTATTTTAGTAAACAGATCTTATTTAAACAATTTTATACACGAACCATTGTTCGGGTATAAAATTATCATTAACCATCACATTTGATACAACTACTAAAATCGTAGAAATATAACAATTTCCTTTGAATGTACTTTGTATCTGTGAATACTGTTTTTAATACCCTTAGAATAATTTCTAGGTTGGAAGTAGTTCTAACCCAGTGAAATAGATGTTTACGTTTAAAAATATATGCGATATATTTAAGCGCATGGCGGAATTTATATAAAATATGTGTATTGACTTATGTACAAAAATTTATTATATATATGAGATGTAACGGCATTTTTTAATAAAAATAATCTTAAGTAAAGTATTGTAATTTTATTAAGAAATCTCTGTGTGTATGATTTATATCCTAATTATATGTCGCGGGTTAGATTCCCGCTCAGGACAAACATGTGATGATTATTTGTTTGTTCTGGGTCTGGTTGTTAATATATATTAATATTTAAAAATATTTACGTATGTATTTCAGTCTCTGGTAGCTACTTACCTACCTATCTTGGGGTCAGATAACTTTATGTGAAAATGTCCCAGATATATAAAAAGTATTAGTATAAATTAAATTAAAATTAGAGATATATAGAATAGAATAGAAGTTTTTATTGCATAATGAAAACAAAATAAAAAGAATGTAACAGTTACAATTAGAGTGAAGTAAAAGAATACATTAGCAGTGCAAAAGGCGGTCTTACTGCTGAAGGCAAATATAATATATATAAGCCTATATTAATATATTGCTCAAACATATTTATTTTTACTTCCCTTTTTTCTTTTTCTTTAAGCAATTACTAAATTCGAAAAACTGAATAAAAATAAGTAATGTAGGAAAATTGTATTCAGTTAAGTCATTTTTTACACTGAATTATATATCAGAGATATATCAATTTTTTATCGACAATCGACTACACTTAGCCTCAATTTCATTTAATGATAAGGGATAATGAGACTATAGATGGTAAATCATGCTTGCTCAGAAACAGTTCTGATATTCACACGTATGACAGCAAAAAACAGCAATTATAGCCTATTGAAATAGAGAGTGATAGCTTAGCCAGATTAGTTCGAGTAAATTCTACTACCATCCAAGCTCCACTTTTCATTTACCTCTGGAATCGAACTTAGTATCTCCATGCTACAAGGCAAGCGGTAAATCACAGCGTCACAGAAGCAATTGCAAATGTGACAGAATCCATAATGTTGATCTATTTTCTGATCCCAAGAAAGGTAGTTAAGAAGCAGTTACAGTATGGGTTATCAGAGAAATTTACATACACTGTTTTTTTTTAAATACATAGTTAAATATATATTAACAATGAGACATACACAAATGTTCATCACATGAATGTTTGTCCTGAGCGGGATCGAACCCATGACCCCTGGTGTAAAAGGCTTGGTGTTAAAGATTACTGCCATTACATCAACAGGCCATTCAAAGGTGCCGTAATTTTGAATTAATGACAATATTGAGATTGACAGTGTCAATTAATAATATGTTTACAATGAATTTACGTCATATTCGTATTGGTTTTATAATTAGTTTTATTTTTTAATGAAAATGATGAGGAAATACCAAAACCATCCATTTGTTATGTGGAGTGCATGTTTTCTTTGGTTTATTTCTATGTTTGCTATAATGTGGTCCTTGCTTTTGTTTTTTTGTAAGTGTATTTAATTTTTTCGTTTATTTTTGCTAACTTTCTAAGTTAAAACCATGAAAATTAACGTTTAATCTTAAAAGTGGAAGTGAAAGGATCTCTTTAACATAAGTCCACAAAATCGCGCCTACGCTATATACATCCGCAACCAGTTGAGTTTACTAATGTTAGAATCTTAGGATTACGAGTATGATGACTGAAAATGCTAGACACGATAACTAGTAAAGATATATTCTTCTTATTATTCGGAAACAAGGGAATTTGATAGATTCTAATTAAAAAAACAAGCATTACTCTTTATCAAAAGTATGAATTAAAAAATAAGCCACTCGTATGCGCCGCATCAACAATAGTTCAATCTTTATTACTTATTTAAAAGATAAAGACAATATCGAGCATAAAACACATATACGAGGGGCGATCAAAAAGTAATGATAATGAGTATGATAAAACAGAGATTCTAGTTTAAATTTAACTTATTCTACATAGTCTCCTTACAAGTCGATACATTTATTCCAACGTTTCTCTAAATCTAAAATACCCTTTAAAAACAAATATTTATCTTGACTATCCCAAAATGCCTCTACAGCAGCCATCACCTCGCTATCATCCTCAAATTTCTTGCCCCTGAAGTGTTCCTTGAGCCGAGAAAATAAATAAAAGTCGCTGGAGGCTAAATCTGGAGAACAGGGCGGGTGTTCGACCAGTTCGAAGCCTGCTTCTCGAATGGCAGCCATTGAAACCTCGGCTTTGTGTGCATGAGCGTTGTCCTGATAAAACAGGTCTTTCGCTCGGAGTTTGCCCCGTCTTTTTCCTTTATGGCTTCTTGCAGTCGTCTTATTTGATCAGCGTAGTAGGAGCCCGTTATAGTAGCGTAACTTCCTTTTTGCAGGTAATCAACCATTATGATTACCTCAGAATCCCAGAAAACGGACGCCATAACCTTGCCCGCCGAGCTCGAGACTTTGAACTTCTTCGGCGTCGGTGAGTTTCAGGATCAAAATGATGGATCATGTTTTGTCCATGGTCATAAATCGAGACAAAAGATTTTGTTGGTCAGCCTGGAACTTTGCAAGATTGACTCTTGAAATATCAACTCGCTTTTTCTTTTGTTCGTCCGTTAATACTTGGTACCCAACGCGCGGAGACCTTCTTCATATTCATTTTGCTGGTCAAAATGCTTCAGATGCCATATGAGATCCCTGTGACCTCAACTAAATGTCTGACGGTTACTCTTCGGTCTACTAATACGATATCTTCGATTTTTTTCACGTTTTCCTCAGTGAGGGATAAGGTTAGTCGTCCCTCCCGATGTTCATCTTCTGTGGATGTTCTACCCACCTTAAACTCTTTGCACCACCGTAGAATATGGAGGAGCAGAGACCATTGTCTCCACCAACTCAGCGTGTACATGGGGCACACTAAAAGTTTTGCACTTCTAGCTAATTGGGACTATTTGAATTTTGAATGTTATATTTTTTAAAACGTTGCAACCGACTTAGTAATAAAAAAAAATGGCGGGAAGTCATTTGTCAATTGTTTTTTATCACAACATTAAAGTTCTACGTACGCAACGAAAATGGAATTCAGTCCAAAATATTATAAAGCGATGATTTTTTATGATTTTAAAAGTTCTCTTTCTCTCTGCAAGACTGTGCTGCTCGTCTTCATAATGCCTTTGGGAAAGAAGAATCTTGTATGAGCGCCGTGAGGCGATGGTATGCTGAATTTGAGAGAGGTCGAGTTTCTTTACATGACGAATTTCGTGAAGGGCGGCCTTCAACTGCCGTCAACGAAAATAATGTGGCAATTGGCTATTGGACTATTGGGGATTGGTATAAGCCAAATTCCGAAAATTTTACACGAAGAATTGAGAATTTGGAAACTTTGATGGTGTTGGATCCGTTGAACAGAGCGAAGCGGGCTCGCGTAAATAGTGCTCACGAATGCTTCTGAAGTACGACCACGGATATTCTGAAGCTGTTTATGACATTGTCACAGGAGACGAAACGTGGATTTGTTGTTTTGAACCCTAAATAAAACAGCAGTCTTATGGATGGGTGTTTGAAAATAAGAACAGGCCAACAGAAGTGAGGCAGGCGAGAAACGTTGGTAAAAAATGATGGTTTTTTTCTGTTACGACTCATCTGTACAATTCCACTTAAAGATCAAAAGAGTGTTAATACCGAGTGGTATTCTACCATTTGTTTACCCAGGGTGTTAGAAAAGGTTCGCGAAAGACGACCAAAAAGCCGGAATCTCCTTCATCATGACAACGCTTTTTAACACATGGCCAACAAAACAAAGTCATTTTTAGCTTTCAAAAAGTACAACTTGTCACCCATCCTGCGCATAGTTCCGACGTAGCACCATGTGATTTCTGTATTTTTTCCCAGTTAAAGATTTGATGACAGGTTTCACTTTTACCAACTCTGAAGAGGCAGTGATTGCATTCAATCAGCACGTAGAAAACATGCCTTCAGATCTGTGGTCTTTCTGTTTTAAAAAATGGTTCGATCGCATGAAAATATGTTTAAAATGTAAAATACTCTCCGTCTTTTGAAAAGCAATAAACATAATATTCTGGTTATAACATGTTATAACATGTGTACATTCACCCGTCTCGCTCGTCGACGAACGAGACGGGTGAATGTACCTCCTCCTAATGACGTCCTATTTATACAATTTTTTAGGTGGGAAGTAGTGAAGGACCTTTTTTGGATTTTTATCTTTATTAGAAATACACGTTTATCATTACTTTTTGATCACCCTTCGTAAATGATAAATACGATACAAGAAATTTAAAATCTAAAATGTTTATTAAACGAAAATGACAACTTCATACGGAGAAAGGTTGCCAAAATTTCTAGTACCTAAGATATTTAATAAGTTTGAATATATAATATATTAGTAGTAGTTATGTATGTTGGGCAACTAGCGCGTCTAATCATCAAACATATTGTATAATTGACAAGCGTAGAAAAATAAGCATATATTAGTTTTAATTTTTTAATCAATAAAAAAATATTTTAATTGCCTTTCAGTTGTTGGGAATACGCTTATGCTGACTGGAACGGATTTAGTTAATGCACTAGTTTTACTATCGGGTATAATAATGCTGCCTACAAATATTCACATTCTATACTCAATAGCCTACGGAACGCGAATTGAGTATGGTTATTTTTATGCATTTATTTATTTTTAAATACATTATCAACATTAATACATATCGTTTATTTACATTATCAACCTTAACCATTTTTACTCACGTCTGATGAGAATTAAGAATTCCATGAAAATGTTTTAGAAACTGCATATACTAAGATTAATTAATTTGCTACACATCATTAACTGTTTGATACTTAATAATTACTTTTTGTTATCACTTTACAAATAAGTTTTATTTGTTGTTTAAATTGTATAGGGAAATGCTGTATGTACGAATATTAATTTAATAGCACTGCAGATATTTGAGGATTGTTTTGATTCTCAAGTATTACATTAATCTGATCTTTTTAATAATACAATAAATCCCGCGATATACGCATATATCGAAAAATAGAAAAAATATAATTCATAGATTTATACGTTACTTTGCGGAAAACCATGACTTAAGGAAAACAAATTAATCTGCTAATTTCTACTTTTTTACATTGCAAATACTACGACTAAAACAATGTCACGACAGCTCGACGTCGAACCTGTAACATGTGAAGACGCAACATGTGGCAAAACGCGTAGAGATTGTACTTTAGTCGAAGTATTTTCTATTAAAAAAAGCAAATTAATTTTTGTTTTATTGAGAATAAAATATTTGAATGTGCTTCAAAATATAAAATATTAAACGTAAAAAGGAATTGTTATTAAATGTTTGTCTTATAAATAAAATATTTGATTTTCATATTAGTAAAAATAAGTATAATGGACGTTCATTTTGCAAGTAAGAATATGTCTTTAAAAGTAATGGTGCATTTTGAATTTAATTTCTTGCCCTTAAATAAAAAAAAAGTTTTAATGACCTAATACTTACAATAACAAAAGTATGAAGCAGTGAACGATGTAGATATTACTTTCATAAAAATAGTCTTGAATTTCTTAACATATGCTCATCGTTTTAATTTTCAGTCCTAGAAGTAAAGTAATGTGCTGCCCTTTATGGATGTGTATTGTTTGGATTATTGTTATAAATGTAATTGGCATTATTTTGTGCTTAAAAAGAGTACATTCATGCGATGAAATAACTGCTAAATGTATTAATCATAGCATGAAATATTACAGAAGCGTACCAAGATATAAACATTTTATTGATAACGTGCAATGGTCTTTACATTGCTGTGGGGTAATTATGTTCATATTCATACGTCTAAATAATTGATTATTATGAAGAATGAACCCAGGAAAACATCGGCAAAATACTTTGCTCTTATTTATTTCCAATGTGGTAAATCGATGCAGATGCCAATGCATTAGTTTCTCGCAATTAGGTTACAATTTTACAAATTTATTTGACTGTCTAATGGTTGTAGTTCTTGTATCCAACTATCTTTACGCTTATTTCTTTAGTTATGAATTCACTTTTCAGCTTAATTCTTACAAAGACTGGTTCAATCACGATTGGTATGATAAAATTCGTGATTATGATTGGGATCCTTATTCAAGTAAACAGTCTGTTAGAAGTTTAAAAGAAGCCACTGATAGCGTCCCATTAAGGTGCGTAATATAAAAGTTCATGTACATTTTCCATTTTTAAATATTAACCATATTAAACAATAATATACAATGATATGTTTATAATAACATTAATATGTTTCTCTAAATTTTGAACAATATGAGGTCGTTGTGTTGCCCTATATTAGTCTAAAATTTCCTAATTTGTTGAGTTGTTACAAAGGGACATGAGATTACTCATGCGCTTTTAAGTCATGGAATCCATTGAGCACCATATTTACTAATACATTATTTGAAGATCCGATGCTTAGAAGGAAAGCCTAATCTATTATTTTATTACGGTGTTTTAACAGTTGCTGTAAAAGTGGCTCGTGCATATCTAGCTATTTAACAGAGTTGGGTACACATTCAATAAACACAGATGGATGTGGTGATATTATTTATCACATAGTCATGATATCCATGTATGCACATATGGTCTTATTCGTTTTGGTGGTTTTAATGGAGGTAAATAAGCAAATTAAACTATATTATAAGATAAGCCAAAAAACTGTATTTATAATAGTTAATGAAAATATAATTGAATCCCTCATTACATAATATAAAAGAATATCCTGAAATGTTTTATTTTAATGTACTAAGTTTTAATAATATAATAAGAAAACGCGTCTTCATGAGTGATAAGTGCATAAAGACTACGATAAAAAGTTCTCTTTAAAGATAGCAAGTAGTTGCATGCTATAATGATATTAATAATAAATATTTATTGTCCAAAATTTATAATGACAGCACTGTGAAGAGTCTGACTTCCGAGCTAGGTTTACACCTGTGTTACAGAAGTCAGTGTTCTCTCTTATTTTTGACACAATAAAGACTTTGATTTGGTTTTATAAACAATACAACTTTTAAAATTATTAGTTTATGAACATTTTAATTAAAAAAGTTTTAAGACTAGTGAATATGTATATGTGCTATGTAGTAAAGTAAAAATATTCTACATATTACTCTCGATTTTTTTTCAGTTTTTTGTATTAATATATTTGGCATTATTATAAACATTGTAACATGTAGAAATTTTATTGCTTAAATTAGATGTTAATTCTCAAGCTACTCGTTCGACAAGATGATGACGACAGAAGTTTTGATAAAGTTAAGAAAAACGTAAAGAACATAATGTCAGTTAATCACAATTTTGAAGCATCTAGTAGTTCTTATCAAGTCAATCCTGAAGACAGTGAAGATTTGGAGTTAACAGAAAGAGAATAAAGAAGAAATTAAGATAAAAATAAGTTTTTTTGTAAAATGTGAATATTAGTCTTATGTATAATTATGATGAATATAATCTAGTTTTGCCGTTGTTGTACTCGTATGTGGCTTATATCACCAATTTTGTTTGTAAAACTCCTCGCACAATGCGGGCATGAGAGCACACCGTTCATATAATTATAGCTGATAGCCGCAGGTGGTCGGGCTTTCAGCTCGTCGCGTCTAGCATTCAGCTCAAGGAGCCGCCGGTTTTCAAAAGCTTTGACACTAGATTTAACAAGCGCTCCCCACTCCGATCATCCGGCAGCTTGCTTGCTGCTCCCACAGCGAAGGATTGATGTCGCACTGCTTCATGTGTTGTTACAGCACATCTTTGTACCTGAGGAGTCCGCCATGCTTAATATAACGCGAACAGTGTGGGTGCTAGAACGCACCCCTGTTTTACCCCACAGGTGACGGGGAAAAAATCGGACTGTTCGTCGTTAACAGCGACGCAGCACAGTATGTCGTCATGCCGGAGTCTTAGAAGTCTCACAAACGTCTCTGTACACCCGATTTTATAAAGTACAAGCCAGAGGGCTCCACGAGCCACGCTATCGAAGGTCTTCTCAAGGTCAACAATACAGAGATACAGAGGACGACCTTGCTCTTTGTTCTCCTCCTGTAATTTTTTCACTGAGAATATAGCCTCACACGTACCTCGTTCTGGTCAGAAGCCAAACTGGGTTTCGGGAAGAAGTTTCTCGGAAAGCGACATAAGGCGGTTCAGCAGACTCGTGCAAAGACTTTTCCAGGGACTTATAGCATTGAAATACCACGGTATAAACTATAATCGGACCGGTCACCCTTGTTATATTTCGCGCTGATACGTGATACTTTAAAAGTAGATGGGACTAGTTCTTCTTGCCATATACGAACAAAATGCCCATATAGCCGAATAAAATTCATCACCGCCGTATTTAACCAGGTCTTCTGGTATTTTTTTTTCTCCTGCAAAAAACCCCTGACGTGAATAATCAGAGACTGTTCCCTTCTTTTATTATGTCCTTTCTTTTCCTACTACTCCTCCTAATTTGTTGTTAATCATTCCTAATGCCACTAAAGTCATGTATATGAGTTATATGCGTGTTTAGTGACATTTATTCCTAACTTTTATTTCTTTCAATCACTCTCCTTGCTACTTTTCTACAATATTTAATGAATTCTTCACTAATTTCTATATTTTCCATTATTTCGCTAATTGAGTCTCTGATTATTCTATGTTTTATTTTTGCTTCTGTCTCTGCCCGTTCCGGGCCAAATACTGGGCACTCCGTTAGGAGATATGGGATGTCCTCATTACATTCTGGATCACAGATACACTTTGGGCTCCCCTTGCACCTGAAACGTTTCAGGTACGAGTATGCTCGAGGGCTGCATTGGCCTGTGTCTGGACCTGAAGCGCTATCTCACCATCGACCACCAACATCATATCGTCCGCAAAGGCCTGGCAGTAGACCGCTCTAGCCTCCAATTCTTTCAGTAGGGAATCTAAGAGTAGGTTCCATAATATGGGACCCCTACAGAACCTTGGACACATCCTATTTGTGTAGCCTTTGTGCTCTCCTCTCCAGCGTACCTTAACACCGCCCTTCTGCTGTCCAGGTAACTATCAACCAACCTTCTTATGTTGACCGGGCACTTTTCCTCAGCCAGTCGTACTTTTATGGCCGGCCAGTTCTTCTGGTATAGAGTCAGTGCACACCGCACGCTTATTTTGCTGATGTTTGATAGTGAGAGCAATCTCCTCACGAGTGAGTGTCTCGTCCAGCTCAGTAGCGACAGGAAGTTGAGGAATCGAACGAAAGTGTCCCAGGTCAGCAGCCCGATCCACATTTAGCAGAGTGCTGAAGTGTTCTGTCCATTGTGTAAGTACTTCCTTTTTGCTCTTAAGTAAACCTACGCCAGATAACGGCTTTAAAGGTATTTTAGCTTATTCGTGTTAACGAGCCACTAAATCTGTTGAGCCTTTTCTCGCCACCACTTGTCTTTAACTTCCCGAAATAATCGCTTCAACTGCAGGTTACTTTCTCTGATCGCCGCAACGCTCACATTTTGGTCAGCTCCGCGGTGTTGTCGGAGAAGACGGCGGTGCTCGTCAATCGCTTCCGTCAATATTTTGTCATTCTCATCAAACCAGTCCTCGTTCTTACGGACTCTACGACCCAAACTAGTTGTGGCCCTGTCCAGTATGTGAGAAGACAGAGTACTGATGTCGCAATCGACAAGGCCGCCCTCTTTGTTGATGTATGACAAATCAGAAACCAAAGATCGAGCATATTCTTTCCTCATCTCAGAATCTTGAAGTCCATGTACGTTAAGATACTCATTGGACTTTGATCTACCAGATCTTCGAGGGCGATGGAGGCGAAGACATAACTCAGTAACAACAAGCCTATGGTCAGTCTAGCAGTGCGCACCACGCATGACCAGGGTGACGAGCACTTGGGAGACGTCACTTTGCCGAACGATTACATAGTCAATTAGATGCCAGTGTTTGGACCTTGGGTGCATCCATGTATTCTTGTATTTGGCGGAAAGCCTAAACATGTTACTCGTTATTGCAAGGTGGAAGTGTGGTACGCGGTCCGAAATATGAACCGGACACTTGTAGCTTGTTAACAAGCCTATTCTTAATCGCAATTCCAACACCTGACCTAAGCGTCTCAGAGGCAGCGAGTTCCTTCCAGAAGAAAGTATACTAGCCACCGCGTTCCACCAGCTCCCCTTCATCAGCAAGGTGTGTTTCACAGAGCAGCCACATCTGTATCATAGCGACGAAGTTCACGGGCAACGATGGCTGTTTTCCGTTCTGGGCAAATATTTTCATCGCGATCAAGGAGGGTACGTACGTTCCACGCGCCGAATGTCATAATGGGGGTTTTATTATTTGCCATTTGTTTCTGTGACGTCGACCGCGAGTTTAACGATGCGGGGGCAGCCGCAGTTGCTACCGTCCTGAAGTGTTGGGGTGAGCAATTTTTAGGGCACCTTTTCTAGCCCCCCTCCCTGGCTGAGCAAGGAAAGCAGTGCTTTCCTGAATAGGACTGCTTAGTCGCTCCAGGTGCTGCCAAGCCTCCTCTGTCCCCCTAGATCAGAAAAGGAACGACCACGGTATTTTAGGAACACCTCCAGAGCCGCCCGCGTGCAGGTCTCAGACAAAGCCCGATCTGCATCAAACCGGACCCCCTGTCTACCTCGACCTGTCGCCACGGGACTTTCCGTCAAATCGAAGTCCATATTCGGAAACAGTCAGTTGCGCATAAGATATTTAGGTTTACAAGCGTACGCGCAAACGCATGTGCACACCCTCGCCCTCACCCATTTTGATCCAGTGGAACGGATATACCGATACGACTGGAGACAGGTTCAGATGTCTGGCCAATGACAACTCTGTGCTCTATCATGGCCCTAAGTCCGCCCTTGTTATCCCGCCGGGTCCATCAAGCTCGTTACATATCTGCGATGAGTCGCCATTCTCACCGGGATAGACTTCGTGCACTAAGCGGGAGGTATCCGCTCTAAAACCTGCCTCAACGGCAGGCCCCCTCGGCCAGGTTTAGCCCGCGAGGCGCCGCGGTTTACCAGGGTGTGGCCGCTGTATGCACTACAGCTACTTGGAGCCACTGGCGAGAGTTTGCAGAACGTCTGCGATCAGTGGAAAAAACCCACCCACCTCCTTTCCAGGCCGACTGGTGAGATTCCAAGATCATAAAACGTTAGACGCTGCTATACATCCCTATTTTATTATTACTACTAAAATAAATAATAACTTTTCCGTTTATTACTAGTTATGTATAGTTTAATTTGTTTAAAACTTAGTGTATCAACTTCCTATTTCTATTAGTACCAGGATATATTCGTTCGTTATACGTCAGTCTAGTTTTGTTTCTAGTTCTATTTTATATTAACGAATTACGAATATCTACTGCTGTGAAAGTTAACAAAAAATAAATCAAATATAGAAAACAAAAGTTTTTTTATTAGTAACCAGTGTGGCGTATTGTAATGTTAACAAATTTTAATTAAGTTGAATTAGGAAGTATTGTTCGGCCGCGGGTACACCGGATCCGCGAGCCAGCTTCGATAAAGCTGTAATGGTCACTGTGACTAGCAGCATCTACTTCTCCGAATCCAGC